>JAMXBB010000001.1:113531873-113725378 GCA_024138015.1 Lumnitzera littorea
TATATATATATATATATATATAATCTATACAATGAAAATACAATATATATATACCGAATATATATACTCTATTATACATATACTATACTAGTATTTTGTATTTTATACATATATATATACATATTTTTGGTTACATGCTTATGTATATATATGTATACATAAGTAAGAAAAATACATAGTATATATATATTATTATATGTGCATGTACATATGTACATATACCCCAATTTCTTAGACTAAATATTTTGTAAAAATCCAATATAACATGTAGATATATACATGTGAATATACTTTAGTACCTATACATATATGAATATATATGCACAAAGAAATACTAATTTCACATATATTTCTACTAACTACATATATATATATAAAGTATATACAAGCTAACAAAATACATACTTCAAAAAGGCTATCAAATTGCACCTTCTTCTTCTTGATTTGTTTGATGATTTTTAGAAAATAAAAGGAACTAAAAGGAAAAAAAATGGTAGCTTCACGGTTTGGAAAATGGAAAGAGATGTGTGTGATTTTGTTTGTCTTGAAAATAGAAGTGTGTACGTGTGTTTAATTCTCTCTAGCTGACGTGATTTAAGGCAGGGAAGAGAAGAATTCACAGTGACTAAAAGAAAAAGAAAAGAAAAGATCAAGAGGAATTTAATGTGACTTAACCATGCTTATTTATTCTTCTTGTCTTATCCTCATCATTTACACATACTAAAAAAAATAACCACACACATATCAGTCAAGATTGTTCTAGCTCTACAATGTGGAGGAAAAAGAGAAATAGGGAAAGAAAAAGAAAAGAAAAAGGAAAAATGAAAATCAAATAATAGGCTTTTCTAAATATATATATATAAAATGATAAATTTAATAATTATAAATAAGATTTAAATTTTTATAAAATTTATTAATTATATTATTACTCGTTACATTTATAATATTTATGAGTTATCTTAACGTGTTCGTTAACAATTTTACACGATTACGCATATTAGTTGATAATTATATTCGTTTAGGGTTTTATTACTATTAAGGTAAATTTATTCATTGTATAAGTTTAAAGTTATAGTTTTAAGGTTTTTGTCAACTTCGAGTTCAATTTCGTGCATTTGCATATACATAAAATTTAGGGTTTTCGTATGCGATTTAAGTTTCGATAGAAATTCTAGGGTTTTTATTACTTATAACATATTCAAATTTATAATTTAATAAAATTTTTACCTTACTCGGCCTTAATGACGCATAAAGTTATTTACAGTACTAGAGTTTAATTCTACTCTCAAATAGTTAAATTCGCAGGGTTTACAGCGATCGCTTTCATCGAAGCAAACAAATAGGGAGTCTATCTACCCCATAGTGATGCTCTCATCATAAAAGCTGAAATCAGATACTTTGACATTCCTAAAATGTTCTTCGATAGTAAAAGTTCGGCAAACATACTTTTTTCACGATGCTTATAAGCAAATGAAGGAACAACTTGACAAACCCCTATAGCCATACAAACCAGTACCATCAAAGGGAATTATTACCCTAACAATTCGATTGGGTGACGATGAGCACGTCGCGATACAATCGATAAAATTTGTCGTCATCGACCTTTTTTCATCGTACAGTATCATCCTTAGCCAGCTAAGCATTACAAAATTTAACATGCTTATCAACTAAAAATGCCTCAAAGCAAAGTTCATGACACCCACTGGTATAGGCGAAGTAAAAGGAGACTAGACCTTGTCTAGGTCGTTTTACCTCAAAATGTAATATAAAAACATCATGAACATAAAATCAACCACCCCCTCAACTTTAGTACTACTGGGAGAGCCCGTAGAATAGATTGAGCAAATCAAGCTATTTGACGCCCTAAGAATGACAACTAAAATAGGGGGCAGAATTGCCAAATAATGACAATGCTAGAATAACGGATTTCCTTAGGCAAAACACATATATCTTTACATTTACCCCAGAAGAGATGCTAGGCATCATCAACATATTAGAGGTTATTTGATGGGAATTGAGCTACTAAACTATTGACCTGAAGTCGAGCCCGAGGATTGGAAGGTCTAGTACGATGGATCCTCTTATTCTAGTCGACTCCTATCGAAGCCGAATATCTTCTTACCGACCCGTTCTACATGCCGAGTCGACTTACTCCCTATTTCCCATAAATAAAGTGCCAAGAAGTAGAAGGCCAAGACAACAGCCAACCTTCAGTCATATTTGACCAATTACTTAATCATACCCTTGCCAAGATGCCGAAAGAAAGAGTCCAAACTAACCAAGCCACCCCTACTCGAACAAGTAAGTTGTTCGTATTTTTTGTCCACATCTTCCAATGGCATCACCAACACGGCATCACCACGTATACAGTATTATGTATAGAATTCATTGCACTAATGATTGTTTTTCTTGTATATTCATTTTTATCCTTTTGTATCTTGTACATTACTTTCTCAGGAAATGTCTTTTTTATCTTTTCCCTTTTAGGCAAGTTGCCTTAACTTATGGATACAAACACCCTTGTAATTGTAGCTGTAGGAGATCATCACTAATATACACTTTTGAGAATTCTTCCTTCCTTGTGTAAACACTACTTGTTTACTCTCGGCATCACTCTTATCCTAACCCTTAAGTAAGGCTAGGTGGTGAGTAACCTCACCAGACTGATTCGTGCGTTATATCAAATTGTACAGTAAGTCCTTGGGAGTTCCATTGGTGCGTCATATTCTCTGAAGCTATTCGTAGGTTTTTCTTACCATTTCATTCGCATTTGTCCTTTTTCGTATCTTTCCCCATTAACCCTTTCAAGCTTTCTTCAAGTTCAGACCCATCTAGCAACTGGCCTTGTCTGTTCTTGGTCACAGTTTGCATCATCTTGGTATCAGAATGGAGGTTTTGTGTAAACTGTAGTTGGTTTTTGAAATTATATTGTACTCTATTTTGCATGTGTAGGACAGAGTAAGTTACTGTGTTTGTATTAATTGCTATGTTTTCTTGCTGTTGATTTTTTGGTTTGTGGAAGTGCTTGTTTGAGCCTCAAATCAACAAAGAAAATGACTGACCAAAGTGTTAACATTAGTAATGGAGATGATAGTGGAGTTGTCCACCATGGACGATATTCTCAAGGGACCCCTAAAAGCATTGATGAGAGACTTAATGAGGTGGTTAACCTCTTGGTAGATTTGACCCGAGCTATTCATACACTATCTTACAGACCTACTAAGGCTGCACAAAACACCCCAAAAGCTGCTCAACCTATTAGAGGGCAGAACCTAACTCAACTCGTTTAAGGTGGAGGAGTAGGCAGATGAGTGAGGAGAAAGATTGATTTGGCAGACATAGGAGATGAGGAAGAAGATGAGTAATTTGAAGAAGAACGCGTATGAGTCCCCAGAGCATCCGACCATGTAAGCTTCGGATTCCGAGTTTCGATGGATTTGAGAATACTAATGAATATCTAGAGTGGAAAGAAAAGGTAGAGTGTATGTTTGATTATTATTAATATGAGGATCACGAGAAAGTGAGAACTGCTACAGTTGAGTTCTCCAGATATGCCCCCATGTAGTGGAAGAATTTTTAGATAATGAGGAGACAAGAAGACTATTAATAGATTAATACTTGACTTGAGATGAAGAGAATACTCAAAAACAGGTTTGTTCCAAAAACTTACCTTCAAGACACATTCACTCGACTTTAGGAGTTGAGACAAGGAAGTCGAACTGTTGATGGGTATGTTCAAGAATTTCAAATGCTTATGATCCGTTGCGAAGAAGAGGAACCACCAGCTCAAATAGTCTCAAGATTCATTACTGAGCTGAGAGGTGACATTCGAGACATTGTGGAACTCCAACGATTTACCACAATAAATGAGGCCATCATAATAGCCTAGCAAGTAAAGAGGCAAAGAAGGAGCCGAATACTGGCTAGAATGCCGACTAGCCGACCTGGATAGGCGAGTCACCGAGCTTAGTCAAGCATCGAGCCGAGTAGGAAGATGGATGTCCGTGTTGAGTAGAAAGGCCGACCTGATGTTGAAGTGCTGACCCAACCTTATGAGAAGGGGCAAAGGTTTGATAAGAAGATGAACTAGATCAAGTGCTTTAAATGCTAAGGGTTTAGACATATGGGTGCTCAGTACCGAACCGACAGATAATGGTCATCAAAGGAGACATTCCAAAACTAAAAGTAGACAGCATTGATGAGGAACCTGAAGAAGAGGAGGTCTCTGCCAAGAAAGAGCTGATTGAAGAGGACGTATTTGCTAAGGACTTAGACAAGTTACTCATGGTTGTCTGACGCTCTATGAACATGAAACCCTCATAAGAAGAGGAGCAAAGAGAGAATTTGTTCCATACCACCTATAAAGTAAACGATCAAGTGTACGCCCTTATCGTGGATAGTGGAAGTTACACCAATGTGGCATTAGCTAATCTTATCTCAAAGTTGAAGTTGCCGGCTATTGCACATCCGAAGCCATACAAGTTACACTAGTTAAGTGAGAAAGGAGTACTACATATCACTCAGCAAATACTGCTACTGATCACTGTAGGGAATTACTTAAACCAGATTCTTTGTGACGTACTACCCATGTATGCTTCCCACGTATTACTAGATAGACCATGGCTATTTGATAGAAGAGTGATCCATGATGGCTACAAGAACACGTATATGTTTGAGAAGGATGACCAGATGATCACACTAAACCCGATGCCGTCGAGAAAAGTTAACAAGTTGTAGACAAAACTTACTCGCAGATCAAAGAAGGCTCTGGTGATGAGTAGAGTCAAGCTCTGAAAAGCCATCATTGTTGATGAGTCGACCTTCATGTTGGTCAAACGCCTATTAGAAATGCAGGAGTAAGGTGAATTACCCTAGGAAATCAAAGAGTTGCTAAACCAGTATGCTAATCTATTCCTAGAATAGTTACCTAAGGGGTTGCCCCCAACTTGAGGCATATAATACTGCATTAACTTAATACCTGGCACCGTACTGTTGAATAAATCTACCTATTAGATGAACCCCAAACAGGTTGCTGAGCTCCAACGATAAGTCAATGAGTTGCTAAAGAGAAGATATGTAAAGGAAAGCCTCAACTCTTGAGTTGTACCAACCCTTCTAAGGCCAAAGAAGGATGGAATTTAGCAGATGTGTGTGGACAGTTGCATTGTAAACAAGATTACTATCAAGTACAGGTATCCTATCCCGAGGTTGGAAGATATGCTAGATGAATTGAATGGAGAAAAAATTTTCAGCAAGTTTGATCTTAAGTTTGGCTACTATCGGATTCACATGAGGACGAAAGACGAATGGAAGACTACGTTCAAAACTTGGCATGGACTCTACGAGTGGATGGTCATGCCATTCGGCTTATCGAATTCCCTGAGCACTTTCATGCAATTGATGAACCACATGTTAAGACATCTGATTGAAAAGTATGTTGTGGTGTACTTTAACAACATATTGGTCTACAATGCCAACATGCCAAAAAGTATTGCTTTTGCCAAAAGTGGTATTCTTGGGCTACGTAGTCAGTAAAAGAGGCTTACAAATAGATGATGAGAAAATCCAAGCAATTGTAAAATAACCAACTTCTACTACTTGTGTCGACATGAGAAGTTTCCATGGACTGGCTTCGTTCTATAGATGATTCATCAAGAATTTCAGTACCCTCACCGCACCACTTATTGAGCTAACAAAGAAAAGCACCAACTTCTAATGGGGAGAAAGGGAGGAGAAGAGCTTTGCTAAGATAAAAGAGAGGTTGACCTCCGCCTTAGTGTCGATTTCACCTGACTTTGAAAGGATATTTAAGCTGGAATGCAACGTGTCAAGCATTGGAATAGGCACTTTCCTAATGCAAGAAGGCTGACCCATTACCTTTCAAAGTGAAAAGCTTAAAGGACTGCAACTGAATTACTCCGTATATGACAAAGAACTCTTGGCACTAATCCGAACACTGCAAGTTTGGTAACATTATCTATTACCGAGAGAGTTTGTTATCTACACTAACCATGAATATCTAAGATACCTCCGAAGTCAAACAAAGTTATCAAAGTGATAGGCGAGGTGGGTTGAATTCCTAGAATGATTCAATTTTGTAATAAAATATAAGCAAGGAAAAAGCAATGTCATTGCAAATGCTCTTTCAAGAAGACATGCACTTTTATCTGAACTGCAAACCAGACTATTTAGGTTTGTAAGTATCAAAGAACAGTATTATAGGGATCCACATTTCGGATCCATAATTTCGCAATGTGTCAATGGATGGACAATGGATGAATATCATGTAGAGGATGGCTACTTATTCTAAGGTAGAAAATTATGCATGCTAACTTGTTCCCTGAGGGAGTTATTAATCAAGGAAGCTCACAATGGAGGACCCTCCATACATTTTGGAGAAAGGAAGACCTATAAGCTATTGAATGATAGATTCTTTTGGCTGAGAATAAGGAGAGATATGCATCGAGTTATTGAAAGCTGTATCATATACAAGAAGGTTAAGTGTCGAGCCAAGTAAAGGAAAGCGATGCCTTTACCTATCTCGACAAAGCCGTGGATTGAATTAAGTATGGACTTTGTTCTTAAACTACCATAAACTACCCGAGGCAAAGATTCTATAATGGTCATCATGGATTGGTTCAACAAAATGGCACATTTTATACCTTGCTCCAAAACTAACAATGCTTTGGCTATTGCTTCTCTTTTCTTGTAGGAGATTATGCAGATACACGAAATGCCAAAAAGTGTAGTCTCTGACAAAGACCCAAAGTTCTTGAGCTATTTCTGAAGGACCTTATGGCATTAGATGGGAACCAAACTACTATTTAGTACTTCTTATCACCCCCAAACTAATGACCAAATAGAGGTGGTCAATCGTACTTTGGGATCATTGCTCCGAGCTATAGTAGGCAAGAACTTGGCTAACTGGGACATCTGCTTACCGGTGATTGAGTTCGCTTACAATTGAACAGTACATGACACCACTAAGCAGACTCCCTTTATAGTGGTTTATGGATTCAATCTTGAGTTACCCCTCGATCACACCCCTACACCTGTACCCGTGCAAAAGGACCCTAACGCCTCAGCTAGAGTACGATCCCTACAGTACATCTATGACAAAGTCACTCGACACATCGACCAAGCTGGTAAGAGGATGCAAGAAAAGACTAAGGGTAGGACGACTAAACAATTCCAATAAGGAGACCTAGTATGGCTACACCTTAGCAAGGAATGGTTTTCAAGTAAGAGAAGGAACAAACTATCCCTAAGGGCTGAAGGACCTTTCAAAATCCTCCAAAAGATCAATGATAACACCTACAGATTGGAGCTACAAGAAGACTATGGGGTTTCTGACACCTTCAATATTGCTGATCTAAGTCCATATCACCTCGACAAAGAGTTAACTAGAGATCATTCAGATTTGATCCCAAATCCAAATTAACCTAGAGGAATGATGGGAATTGAGCTATTAGACCATTGACCTAAAGCTGAGCTCGAGGACTGGAAGGTCTAGCACGGCTAATCCTCTTATTCCAGCCGACTCCTACCAAGGCCGAGTATCTCCTTACTGACCCATTCTGCATGCTGAGCTGAATGACTCCTTATTCCCCGCAGACAAAGTGTTGAGAAGTAGAAGGCTGAGACAACAACCAACCCTCAATCATACCTGACTAATTACTTACTCGGCTGTACCCTTGCCAGGATGCTAAGAGAAAGAATCTAGACAGACCAAGCTACCCTTGCTTAGACAAGCAGGTTGTTCATACTTTTTATCCACATCTTTCAACGACATCACCACGTGTACAGTATTATGTGTAGAATCTGTTGTACTAATGATTGCTTTCCTTTTATATTCATTTTTACCCTTTTTTATCTTGTACATTATTTCCTTAGGAAATGTCTTTTTTGTTTTTCTCTTTTAGGTAAGTTACCCTAACTTATGGGTATAAATACCCTTATAATTGTAGCTGCAGGAGATCATCACTGATATACTGATATGGACTCATGGATGAACACATAAACCCAATATCATACGTAACCAAAGGGGTGGGTCCAAGCCGCAAGATGGCTTAAAAGGAAAATGATAATCGAAGGTTGAGCAAGGGGTTCTCGTGCACTGACGAAGGATATGACGTACCAGCGCCTCACACGAGCTCAGGTCACAAGTATAGTTGGAGGTTACTCGCCACTAGTCTACGCTCAAATGGACTAGATAAGAGTAACTCAAGAGTAAGAGGGACATTTAGCTCGAGAGTGAAAAAAGTTTAGTATATTCTCTGTATTATAATATCATCGTCAACCTTTACAATAAGACAGTATTTATATCATCCCGTTAAGACAAATCCTAAGTTACAGAAATTATAAAAAAATGGTCCTTATTTGCTAAAAATGAAAGAGAATAATTTATAAGGAAAATATGAAATCGTGCAAAAGAAGGAACGCGAACATCTTTTGTCAGAAAGGATAGTACGGATGTTAGTTAAAGGTAGTACGTATGCGTTTTTAGTGTAATTCTGATAGTATTGTAGTCCAGGTAGGGGTAAACCTCGGTTCAGGCCTATTCGATGTCAAAAGGGGCTGGACAGCAGTTGGTTCAAGGACGGCTCACATTGGGGTTGGCCTCGGATGGTTGGCTCCTAACAATTCTTCTCAACCTCGGCATAATGGAGATTACTGCATTCAAATTTAGCGCTCGAACTACGGTTTAGTAGAGGGTTCAGCTCAGTACGCTGGTTGCTTACTTCGGCAACATCCTAGATAGCATGGAGAGCAACATATCTCAACAGATCAGACTAGGGCAAACACTACTCTTCGGTACTTAACTCACCTCGGATAGCTCGGTGAACCACTTGAGAGAGCCCTTGGGCTCAGGAGCATGTAATCAGTCCATGATCCTTATTATCCCCTTTGGGTTGTTTGAGATTTAGGATCAAATCTGATTTAACTCCAGTTTGCTCGTCTTTGGGAGTATAAGGTTGGAGGTCGGCAATGTTGAAAGAGTCTAAGACTCCATATCCTTTAGGTAATTCAATCTAATAGGCATTAAGATTGATCGTTTCAAGCACTTTGAAACGTCTGTCGGCTCTAGGAGATAACTTACTCTTCCTCAAGTTTAGGAATCGTTCCTTACTAAGGTGTATCTAAACCAGATCACCTGGTCGAAATTCTCTCTTCTTCTATCCTCGGCTTCGCTTCTCAAGCTTAATAGTAACTCGACCCAGTTGCTCTACAACCCTCTAGTGCATGGTTTTGATGGCTTCAACTTTCTCGACGGCTGGCCAGTCATTATCATCAGTTCTCAGTTAGGGTACTCAGTCCAATGGGAGCTCGAGGTTGAACTCGTAGGCGACTTCGAATGGAGACATGCTTATGATGTTGTAGGCAATTCGATTGTAGGAAAATTCAATGATTGACAGATACAGATCCCAATTAGCCATGTTTCGTCCGACAGCAACCCATAACAAAGTTCCCACAGTTCAGTTAACAACTTCGATCTGCCCATTGGTCTGTAGATGGCAAGACATGCTGTACAATTACTTGGTTCCCAGTTGCCTCCAAAGTGTCCTCCAAAAGTGGCTCATGAACTTAAGATTTTGATCTGAAACTATGGTCCTAGGTACACCATAAAGCTTAATCACCTCCAGTAAGAAAAGGAAAGAGACTACCGAAGCATCGTTACTCTTGGAACAGGGCATGAAATGTGCCATCTTGCTAAATCGATCCACAACCACCATAATGGGGTCCTTCCCTCGGGACATCCTCAGCAATCCTAACATGAAGTCCATACTCGGATCAGACTAAGGTTTGGTTAGGATCGGTAAGGGTTGGTAGTGTCCTTACTCGGCTCGACTCTTCGCTTTTTTGGCAGGTCAAACATTTTTCCAGCATAGATTCAACATCTCTCTTCATCCTTGGCCAAAAGAATCTGGAGGATAATACCTCATAAGTTCAGTGCTAGCCAAAGTATCCTGTCAATTCCCCTCCATGTGCCTCGTACACTAGCGATTCTCGCGTGGAACAGGTCGGAATACATAACCTCCTCTTCCTAAATAAGTATCCGTCCTCCCTATGATAATCGTCTAGCATCCGTCCTTCCTCACAACGAACGTAGATAAGGCCAAAGTGTGGGTCCTCGTCATACAAATTCTTGATAGTTGAAAAACTAAGTAACCTAGTCTACAGTTCTGTTAGAAGGGTATATTGTCTCGATAGGGCGTTGACCACTACATTGTTCTTTCCGTTCTTGTATTTTATGACATAAGAAAAACCTTCCATGAACTCAACCCACTTGGCCTATCTCTGGGATAACTTTGATTGGCTCTTTAAATATCTTAAGGATTCATGATCGGTGTAGATCACAAATTCCTTGAGCAGCAGGTAGTGTTGCCATACCATTAGGGCTCAGATTAAGTAGTAGAACTCTTTGTCGTAGACGGAATAGTTGAGTATAGCTCTTTAAAGTTTCTCACTGAAGTAAGCAATAGGTCGGCCTTCTTGCATTAGCACAGCACCTATGCCTAGTCTGGATACATCACACTCTACTTCAAATATCTTGTTGAAGCTTGGTAAAGCTAAGATAGGGGCTATAGTTAGCCTCTCTTTCACTTCCTCAAAACTCTTGCTCTCTTTCTCCCCCCATCTGAATTCAACATTCTTCTTTAAGAGTTCAGTGAAAAGGGCTACAATCGTACTAAAATTCTTTATGAATCGATGATAAAACAACGCTAGGTTATGGAAACTTTTCACATCGGCAAAACAGGTCAGCTCAGGCCATTCTATAACCACACATATCTTCTCTTCATCAACTCAAATGCCACCTCTGCTCACAACAAATACTAAGAAGATCACCTCAAATCGGCAAAAATCGTACTTCTTCATATTGGTGTAGAGCTATTCAACTTGGAGTTTTGCAAGCACTTGTTGGAGATGTTCTTGATGAGTCTCCAAGTTAGGACTATACACTAGAATGTCATCAAAATAAACCACGACAAACCTTCCTAGTAATTCTTAAAGCACATGATTCATAAGTCGCATGAATATGCTCGATGCATTGGATAGCCCAAATGGCATTACAAGCCACTCATATAAACCATGTCGTATCTTGAATGCAGTTTTCCACTCATCTCCTTCATGTATTCGAATTTGATGGTATCCAGATTTAAGATCAATCTTAAAGAACACTCTTGCTCCGCTTAACTCACCTAGCATATCATTAAGCCTGGGTATGGGATATCTGTACTTGATGGTGATTCGATTGATGGCTCAGCTATCCATACAGATCTTCCAAGAACCATCCTTCTTCGACACTAACAAGGCTGGCATAGCATAGGTGCTCAAGGACTTGTACACATACCCTTTTCTTCAAGAGGTTGCCTACATGCCTCTATAGCTTGGCAGCTTAGTCAGGGTTCAGCCTATAGGCAGGCTTGTTCGATAGGGTGGCCCCTGATTGCAGGTCGATCACATGCTTCAAATTAGGGGGTAGACCCTCTAGTAGCTCCTTTAGAAATAGGTTGGCAAAGTCCTCCAATAGGGTTTTTACCTCGGTTAGTAGCTCTTCCTCCCAGGGTCTCATCTCCAGAAGCCTCCTAACAAGCAGATAGCTTAGTCCCTCCAACTCCATTTCTCTTTTCAATTTAACTCGAGTTAGTACCAAAGCCTCCTTCTTCAAGGTTCGGCTAAGCTAGAACTATATGGTTTTTACTTGCTCAACAGTCATGGGACCTAATTTCAACCTTCTCCCTTCATGCTCCACAGAACATGTGTTCCTCCTGCCATCATATATAACTACTCAGTTAAACATCCATGGTCATCCTAGTAGAAGGTGGGACATACTCATGGGCAGCACGTCACAAAGCACTTCATCTTAATACCTGCCTATACAGATTGGCACAGATACCTGTTTGTTCACTTATAGGGCTCCCTTATCACTGAGCCAATGAAGCTTGTAAGGTTTAGGGTAGGGTATGGTCGGCAATTTCAACTACTGGACCATAAATGTAGAGGCTGCATTGGTATAGCTTCTACTGTCAACTATCAACGTGCATAGTGATTCATTCACCTTACACCTAATATGGAAGAGATTTTCCCTCTATTTGTCTTTAGGTACAGGATTGACACTCATCGTCATCCTCCTTAACATTAGAGTAGTCGGCATGAAGTTGCCTTTCTCGCTGTAAATGACTTCTTCATCAGACAACTCAACTTATCTGTCTTCTTTCAACTTCTTTACTTCTTCATCTGTATTGTTGACCTCTACGGTCGGCAACTCACCTTTGATGACCATTGTTCGCCTGTTTAGATATTGAGCAACCATGTGTCCAAATCCTTGGCATTTGAAACACTTGATCTCATTTGTCTTCCTCCCTGAACTCTAGCCATTCTCAAACTTCCTCGGGGGTTCCTTCCCCTCTGCTCAGGTATTCTAAGAGGGTCGGGTCTCGGTGACCTTGCTCGATTCCGTTCAAACAAGTATGCTCAAAACAAGTCGACTACTACCAAGATAGTTGATGGATTGTCGAAATCTTCTTGTTTAGCGCCTTTCTATCCTCTGGGTGACTCAAATTGCATCATCAAGCGTCTTAACGTCCAGGGTTTCCAAGACATCTCCAATCTCATACTTCAATTTACCAATAAATCGAGACACAATTCAGTCTTTTGGCTCCACAATTTCACATTGGATCATTAGCATCTGGAACTCTTTAATGTAAGCGTCCACACTCAATGCTCCTTGTCTCAATTCTTGCAATCTCTTGAAGGCATCCTACAAATAATAGCTCGACACAAACCTTCTCTACATGACTCTCTTCATATCATCCCAACTCCTAATCTCTCATTCTCCTTCCCTTCTTCTAATGGCTTGCAAGTTCTTCTACCATAAGGCAACATAACCAGTGAACTCCAACACAGCAAGTCTAACCTTTGCATTGTCAGGCACTTCGTGAAATTCAAACTGCTTTTCAATCTTGTCTACCCAATCTAAGTAGTTTTCGGCATCATTACTTCCAAAAAAACTCAGGATACGCATCTTGAGTCCTTCGACTTTAGGGGCTTATACATTTCTTTCCTCAGGTTCGTAGTACTCTTTTGCATCATCATCTCCTTCCACTTCTTTCTCAATCTCTTCAAGTGCTAACCTACATCTAGCATCCCTACCAACTCCTTTGGCTCGAAGTGGTCAAGTTAAGGCATTAGCTTGGCCAGATTGGCCATTGCCTCATTGTTGTTGCCTATGTTTCCTAATGAGGCTATTCTTAGCTCGTTATCTATCTTCTTGCAAGACAGTCACTAAACTAGCTACCAAATCGATAAGCCTATCCAAGTAGTCACCTACTAACTAAGGTGAGAAGCTTCCTTCTTTTCCTTTACTATGTCGAGTACCACTTTCTTGGTTTCCCAAAGTTCCTTGCACACTTGAATCCAACATTGAGGTTTACTTCACAATTACAATTTCTCAACAAACATAGAGTCAACCACACTCTGTTTTGGCATAACAAAAACAGAGTACGAAACACTTCCCACTATTAAACTTCAAAGCTAACAATAGAACCACTATCACACGATAATAGTGACAAACTATTAAAAGAAAACTAGTAGAATCTAACTTTGAACGTAGCTAAGCTCTGATACCAAGATGATACGGACTCGTTGATAAACATATAAACCCGATATCACGCGTAACTAAAGTGGTGGGTCCAAGCCGTAAGATGGCTTGGAAGGTAAATGATAATCGAAGGTTGAGCAGGGGGTTCTCGTGTACTGACAAAGAATATGACACACCATATAAGCTCAAGTCACACTTGATATGATGTACAAGTATGACCAGAGGTCACTTGCCACTAGTTTACGCTCAAATGGGTTATGTAAGAGTAGCTTAAGAGTAAGAGGAACACTTAGCTCAAGAGTGAAAAAAGTTTAGTATATTCTTTGTATTTTGATATCAACGTTAACTTTTACAATAGGATGGTATTTATATCATCCCCGTCGGGGCAAATCCTAAATTGTAGAAATTACAAAAGAATGGTCCTTTGTTAGAAAGAATAGTATAGATGTCAGTAAAAGGGCAATGCACGCACGTTTTTACTGTGATTCTGACAGTATTGTGGTCCGAGCAAGGGTGGACCTCGGTTCAAGCCTGTTCAACATCAAAAGGGGCTAGACAACAGTTGGTTCAAGGACGGCTCACATTGGGGTTGGCCTCGGATGGTTAGCTCCTGACAGTTCTACTTGGCCTCAACACATTGGAGATTACTGCATTCAAATTTGGCGCTTGGACTGCGGTTTAGTGGAGAGTTTGACTCGATACACTGGTTGATCACCTAGACAACATCCTAGATGGCATGGAAAGCAACGTAACTCAGTAGATCGGACTGAAACAAGCACTGCTCCTCGACGCTTAACTCACCTTGGACAGCTCAACGAACCACCTGAGAGAGCCCTCAGGCTCGGGAGCATGTAATCAGTCTGTGATCCCTATCATATACACTTTTGAGTATTCTTCTTTCCTTACGTAAATACTACTTATTTACTCTTGGCATCGCTCTTATCCTAACCCTTAAGCAAGGCTAACTGGCGAGTAATCTTACCGAACCGATTCGTACGTCATATTGAATTGTGTCGTGAGTCCTCAGAAGTTTCATTCGTGAGTCATATCCTCTAGAGCTGTTTGTGGGTTTTGCTTACCATTTCATTTGCATTTGTCCTTTTTCATGTCTTACCCCATTAACTCTTTCGAGCTTTCTGCAAGTTCGAACCCATCTAACCACTGGCCTTGTCTGCTCTTGGTCACGGTTCGCATCACTACTCATCAACTGAATGTTGATCTCGCAGTCCAACCTGTTAAACAGAAAAAATGGCAAATTGCCCCAATACATTAAGCAGCAATTGAGGAGGAAGTGTAGAAGTTGCTTCGAGTAGGCTTCATAAGGCAAGAAAAATACCCCACCTGGCTTGCCAACATTGTACTCATAAAGAATGCAAACGGCAAATGGCGAATTTTCATCGACTATCCGATCTTAACAAACCATAGCCTTAGAATTGTTTCCCCCTGCGGTGAATAAACCGGTTCGTGACTTGGCATCTGGCCACGTGCTTCTCAGATTCATAGATGCCTACTCAAGATACAACCAGATCTATATGACTCTTGAAGATGAAGTTCACACATCCTTCATTATATACTTAGGGACCTATCACTACAAGTTAATGCCCTACGGTCTAAAAAATACTAATGCCACATACCAAAGGCTAGTCACCTATATCTTTAAGCTACATACCCACAGAAACATTAAGGTCTACATCAACAATATGATTGCTAAAAGCAGAACTAAAAGAGGCTTCATTAATGACCTCTATGAGACATCCCAAACTTTACACCAATTCCAAGTGAAACTTAATCCATAGAAATGCATCTTTGGGGTTACATTAGGGAAGTTCCTTGGTTTCATGGTGATAGAGCGAAGGATAAAAGCTAACCTGGACAAGATTAAAGTAGTCCGAGACATGAAAGCCCCAATAAAAATTAAGGAGGTGTAGTGCCTAACAGGAAGGATCACTACCTTAAATCGATTTGTATCTAAAAGCGTAAATAAATGCACAAAATTCTTTATGTTACTAAAAAACCCCACTAAATTCTAATGGATAATCAAATGTTAGCAAGCATTCAACGAACGGAAGGATTTTTTGGCAACCCTACCCATACTCTCCAAGCCAATCCTCAGAGAAGATTTATACCTATACCTTACAGTTAGCAATGGAGCACTATCCTCGATCTTCGTCCAAGCAGACAGCCACAAACACCAACTAGTCTACTATGTCAGCTACATCCTACAAGGGCTAGAGCTCAGGTATATGAAAGTGGAGAAGTTTGCCCTTACAATGGTCATAACAACTCAAAAGCTCTAGCCCTATTTCCATTCACACCAATCATCATACTAACGAATATACCACTCAGAGCTATCTTACAAAGGCCTAACACCTCAAGTAGAATGACAAAATACTCCCTCGAGCTCAGTGCCCATGGAGTCTAATTTCGCCTGAGATAAGCGATTAAGGCATAAGTCCTAGCTAATTTCATAACTAAATACACTAAGGTGGATGAGCCTCAACTCAAGCTCATCATACCCATGTAGACCCTCTACATTGATAGTTCCTCCACTAAGGGGGGGGGAGGGAGTAGGGCCGATATTACACTATAAGGCCTGCATGGAATTTACATTGTAGGAAGTCCACAAAATCCTTCAAGCAAAAAACGCAGAAACAGACAAACTATTTAGGATAGCCTTGTCCATTATCTCTGCATCACATGACAATGACAAGACACTCTTCACACAGTACCTCTCAGAGTGAAGCATGAAGGTATAGCAGCAAAAAGTCCTCGAAGTATGGACTGCAAGTCCTGAGCCCTCTTAGATGGATCCCCTTGCACAATATCTCAAGATGGAGGTATTACCTAAAAATCGAACAAAAGCAAATGATTGACGATTTACTCTACCAATGAGGATAGAGTACTCTGCTCCTTAGGCGCCTTAAGAAAGAAGAGGACACCTATGTCCTCAAGGAACTCCATGCAAGAATTTGCAGTAACCACATCCAATCCTAGGCACTATACATTTAAGCATTCAAGTTGGGCTACTACAGGCCAACAATAAAGGAAGACACCAAGTCCCTAGTTTAAAATGCCACTCATGCTCAAAACATGCACAGATCGCTTACACCCCTAGTTCAAAATTGCGCCCTTTGGTAAGCCCTTGACCTTTCATGCAGTAGGGATTAGATGTTCCCAGCCCCTTCCTAAAGTTATCATTAGGCCAACAATTCATCTTGGTGGCAATGGATTACTTCACCAAATGGATGGAGGTGTCAGCTATAACCACCATCACAACTAGAGCCCTCAAAGGATTCGTACTCACCTACATACTATCTCACTTTAGGGTTCCATACAAACTAATCACTAATAATGGGAGGCAATTCAATAGCGACTGGTTCAAAGTATTTTGTGATAAACATAACATCAAGCTACACTAAACCTTAGTCACTCACCCTCAGACCAATAGCTAGGATGAAGCTATCAACAAGATAATCCTCAACAACCTGAAGAAAAGGGTAGAGTAAGCAAGAGATAGGTAGGCTGATGAGCTCCCGAACATCCTTTAAGGAAATTGCACAACGCATAAGACCTCTACTGGAGAAACTAGGGGTATAAATGAACCAAGTCAATTCATAAGCTACTCAAAATTAACTCAAGTTTTATTCATATTTGATTCAATGATAGTCAAGTCGAACTCGAGGTCAAGCTACTCAAGTAATAAATTGAGCCAAGCTCAAACTTTAAAATACTAAACTTGCTATATTCGTAAGCCTATTCGAGCTTGGTATAATTTTTAATATATTTTTAATTTGTTTAAACATAAGTGAATCTAATATTGGTTAGGAAAAATTTATAAAAAGTTCAAACTTAATTAAGTTAATCGAGTTTAGCTTGAACTTGCCATATATATTTTCGAGTCAAGCTCAAGCTTAAATTTTAAGGCTCAATCGAAATTAAGCTCAAGCTTGAGCCTAATACTATTCGATTCCACTAGATTAGATTACACCCCTAGGAGATACTCTATTTCACCTTATAATCTAAGTAGAGGCCATCCTCTTAATTTAGCTGGAGTTGCCCACCAGTAAGACCTAGCACTTAATGTGAACACTAACCATATGGCCCTCCAAGCAATCTTTGACACCATCGAAGAAGTGCTGACACCACATGAGCCCGCACAGCGACCAATCAACAACAAGCCGTCGATATCACAACTGCAATATCAAATATACGGTCTTTTGCCCAGGGGACCTAGTATGTAGAAAACTAAAGGCTACTAGCTCAGGAGAAGGACAAGTCAAGCTCGCCCCTAATTGGGAGGACCTAGTATAAATAGTAGAAGACTTAAGGAAGGCACTTATAAGCTAAAAACATTAGACAAATAGCCTATCCCCAGGTCATGGAATGCAAACAAACTGAGACCCTATTTCCAGTAAGTATAGTGATAAGATCAAAAGCACATGTAATCGTAATCATACTTAATGAATTGATGTGTTCCCTATGCTTGTCTCTTTTCCTCTTCTCTCTTTGCGCATGTACATAACCGTTACCCATGCCAAGCCATAACCTTGGTTACATTTTCATCTCCAACACACGCCCTGAGTTAGTCCTCACACTAACATTGCGAGCGCTTACGAGGGCATTGGTCTACATCGAACCCAAAGCCTTGGGTTGATTTTCATCCCCAAGCATTTACCCAAGTTAGTTTTACACTAACACTATAGGCACCTATGAAGGCATTGATTGGGTCAATTTTCATCCCTAAGCATTTGTCCAAGTTAATCCTTACACTAATGCTATGAACACTCTCGTTGGGGCATCAATCTACACTAAACTCAAGCATTAGGTCAATTCTCATCCCCAAGCGCCTTACCTAAGTTAGTCCTTACACTAACTTTACAAGCACTTACCTACCTTAAAGCATCAGTTCACACCAAGCTCCAAGCCTTAGGTTAATCCTCATCCCCAAGCACTTGCTTAAGTTAGTCATTACACTAAGAATACAAGCAGCCTTTCGTGTTTAGATCAATTTTCATCCTTAAACACATACAAAGTAAGGGCATCACATTGGGTCGCATCCTAAACTTAACGCAATTCCAGGATAAGCAAACAAAGCAGGTTTATATGAAGTTACCATGGTCAAGCAACAAGAAAAGAGAGCTAAAGGAGAATAAACACGAACAATCAATGGTGAGCAAAAAAAGAAAGTGTTATTCCATTAACACAATGAAGTATAAGACCTTGAGGGTCGACATAACAACCCCTATGACATTCCGAAAAGAAATGAAAACTATGAAGGCATGAGCCTAAATCCTAGCCTACTATTCGATGCCAGGCTTGAATGTTCGCTCTCAACCTCAACTCAACTTCTCACTCCAGACTCTTCTCCAAGAAGAACTGCTCTCAACTTTGACTTAGCCCTCTCAACTTTGACTTAACCCATTAGCTCCATTGAGATAACTATGATTACATCCTTATGTTTCAATAGGGTTGAGCTCCAAATCGTAAGGACCCTAGTGACACTTGACCTCCAAGTGAAGGCCCCCACTCTACCCAACAAAGCTAGTCTTCTACAAAAGTGGCAATAAGGATAACTAATCCAATTACTCCACTTGAAGCTCCAAGCTCCAAGGGTCCTACTGGCGTTAATGTAAGGTCAATGCTCCACCCAAACCAACCAACCTTCTACTGGAGCAACTCAAATAGGAGACAAGGTATGATTTGCCTACTCCATCTAGGCTACCCATAGAGTGAACTAAAGGACTCATGAAGCAGAGGATTCCTTGTGAGGGCCAGGTCAATAGGTCAAGGTTAAGAAAAAAACCTCCTCAACCGCTGTAACCAATGTAGCGACCCTTGCCTACTTAGATTCATCTAGGACAATATGTAGAAGAACTGCCCAAAACCTCCTACAAACGAGCACCTTCACAATGAGACTACTAAAAACAAGTGGCGGATGCCACCTAAGCTCCCCCTTCATCAAGTATTATTGAGGCAAAAAGAGGGAAGGACCTAAAGGCTAAAGTATGCTTCCCGATCACAGCTCGGGTAGCCATCCCTTACCATTTGACAACTCACTACACCTCATGATCACAATTCGAAGGAAGGGGCCAAAGAGACCTCCTCCCTAACTCAAACACTTTCTCTATCAGTCTAATCGCCTTTGACATGCTCATGGCAAAGGGAGAAGTAAGTTAGCCCTCAAAAGTGTTTAGATGTTTGGCATGGCAAAGCAAGGACCTACGCACCCCTTATATAGGGGACTTAGAGCACCCCCAATCGTATAAGTGGCACACATTTGATGGCTCAAGTACGTCGAGAGCCTAAGTAATGCCTTGGAAAATAGCAATGCATTGTATATGCATGAAATGGCTTCTAAAAAGTGCACTACCCTAGATGATACGTCTTCTAGGTGCACACACTACCCAAAATAAGCTATATCGAAGAGATTACTTAATATCAGAAAAGATTCACTTAGTTAAGCTTACTCTGTCCAGAAGATTCCATGACATCACCAAAAGATTTACTGCAACACACTTGTCATCTTTGAACGACGAACCTACACTAAAGCCTAGTGGGCCTTAGTTTCCACAATCTCAAAGAGGACCCAAAGGATTACTTATAAGTAGGAACAGGTAACCTACTTGGAGAAAAGCTATTCAGGAACCTTCATGAGAAATAAGATGAATCGATATGCTCGAAAACATCATTGGCAGCATAAAAGACTTAGATAAAAGTAAAGTCTAAATGTGAAATAGTAATGCATAAGCGAGGAAAGGCAACAAAGGTAAAGGTAAACACCACATAAATGAGTTAAGTGCATCAGAAAGGCCTTTTCATTCAAGCTCATGATAATTACATTTGGAAAGGATTGGCATCCCAATTCCCCCTTAATGGAATACAATAGAGACAAGAAAAAGCATGTACACATCACCCAAACCGTCAACGAACAAAAGAAAAAACAAAGTCACCCTTAGCTTACTCAGTGACAACATCCTCTCCTTAACCTCCCTCTTGCTGCTTGACTTAAACCTGACCACCCCCATCCCTTCCCCTATCCTCCTCGCAACTTGCCCTAGAACCACTATTGGAACCATCCGATGAGTCACCAGAAGACTCGACCTCCTCCCTACCACCACCGGCAACCTCGAGGTCGTCCAACTAATCCAAGAAGCACAAATCGACCTCAGGAAACTTCCAACAAATTGTCTCTAGACATACTTAGCCATCGCATACCCAACAGAGGTAAAGCCTTCTTAATCAAAGGGTCATCAAGGGTCTCCAGAAAAATGTCTCTCTTAACCTCATCAGCTAGACCCTTCCCCTTCAATAGCTCCACCTGCCTCCACGCAAAGTCATTCTGCAACCCTTCTAGCTCTTTCTCCTTAGACTATATAGTGGACAGTTTCTTCTCAATAGCCTTGGTGGAGTCTTTGGCCTTTTCCAAGTCACCCTTCAACTCGTCGACTTACCTAGCTAACTCTTTGTACTGGTGTCCCAAGTTACTAAACGTGACGACTAGGTCACCACACACCTTCCTCTCCTGCTCTAAAGCCTCTCCACCTCGACCCACTAACGACTCCTCACCAACTGCTAATGTGCTTGGTTATGCACAAGACCAAACTCGAGAAGATCATATTACTATGAGCACAATGCATAGTCAGTCAACAGAGCAAGACCAAATACTTTACTAAAAATTACAAGCAACTCACCTCATTATGCCTCCTCAACAACTCCGTTAAAGCCTCAACGTTGCTCTTCTTAGCAAAGAGCTGCCCAAAGCTCGCTTACAGTCTCAAACCTTAATGAAGGTCTACCTGCAAACAAGG
Source organism: Lumnitzera littorea (assembly GCA_024138015.1). Lineage (NCBI taxonomy): Eukaryota > Viridiplantae > Streptophyta > Magnoliopsida > Myrtales > Combretaceae > Lumnitzera > Lumnitzera littorea. The sequence continues at coordinate 113,553,285 of JAMXBB010000001.1, forward strand.
GAGAAGACGTCTGCATTTCTGCTGCTACCAACCACTTGCTACGATGAATCAATAGCACAACGTCCTTGTCATTAAGTATCACAATTATGGAGACCCTAACATTTTGAAAAGTCCGCTCCGAATCCTCTTGCTAAACATCCACCCAAACACCCTCTCTGTAGGCCCCCTACAAAGAACCTACACCCTTAGCTTGGCTACCTTGGACCGACCCATCGCAAAAAGCTACCTCCTCAAGCCTCAAATTGACAATAGGCACACCTATCAACACATCACCTACAATATGCTAAACCACCTCAAGAAGCATTTGCTGCCTCCCATTCTTCTTTTTGGTTCTTTTAGAGGGGCACCGCGAAGTGTCCCCTTCCCCTTCCATAGTAGGTTGTCTTCTTTTTTAGCTTAACCCTGCCAGACCCTCCAATTACCTATTTTGAATGGCAAGCAACTTTGCCCTTACCCTTTTGATGGCCAACTCCATAGCTACAAGAAACCAACAAACTCATTAAGTAAATAAATAATACAAAGATAACATACATATTACATCGAAGACAACCAGGCTTAATGTCCCTTACTCTAATAACAAGCGACACAACAAACAACAAACCACCACTCCTCGACCAACAATAGCAAATACCTGTCTCAAACCCAAACAATGCCAAGCCAATTCTATACTTGCGACAAATAGACAAAGGGTATAGCTTCTTCCACCCTACTAAGTTCAACAACCTGAATAGGTCATCTCCGCTTAGATGGGAAGCCAATGGCTCAAGAGTATGAACATAGTAGAAGAACTCTTTCCAATCATCAGCCTTGTTCGAAAAATTGCTGAAGATCTTTATGTACCCCCCTCGGTTAGCAACATATACCCAACCACCCTCTTCACGCGAAAAAAATGTCTAACCAGCTATGCTATTGGCCTCCGTAGCTGTTACGCCCCGAAGTCACAGAGTCGCAACAGTCCCGCCGTGTAAACTATTCTATGATAGTAACTAGCCTCACAGTGCCTACCATAGACATAATTTACACAAGGCGTCGACGACTCCTCGCTTTGAAGTAAACAGTTCGATTAATAATTATACTACAATTATGATAAGCACTACAATTTCTAATATACATAGATAATTATAAATAAGTCCACAGAGTTTCCCAGGAAGTTTTACATAATCACCACAGTTTATTAATTTACAGAATAACTATTAGTCTTCAACCTTTAACTACAAGGTCAGTCTCGTTATACATTATACTAAGTAACTTGATCCTCACACCCCTGGCTTCAAAAGGATTAACCTCTGGGTAATTGTAGCGCGGCATAATACTTGAAGTGATCACAAATCAGAACCTGCAAAAGGATCTATAAGGGTATGAGCAACTACAGTTCAGTAAGTTGAATTGGAGACTCATGAATGCATACAAGCACAAACAGGGTTATCAAACAATTATTTTCATGCAATGCAACAATCAAGTACCATCGCACAACGTAGTCTGGTCTGTTGTGAAATCAGAGAAATTTCACCCTCTCCAATCCGAGTTGAGGAGTTTCCTGTTATGCAGCAGCTCACAACCAAACCCAGGCTTGTGCAATGGAGACCTCGCTCCTCCCACGACTACCTTCGAACCATTGGCTTCACCCTCGCCGCGACCTCCTCTCCTGTCACTTAGTTCGACTGAAGATGAAAAAGGGACCATTTTGCAATCCTGCGCTATCCCTTTCGAAGGGGTCGGTATTTGGTTGGAGAATCCTATGATCCCCTAACGAGTTGCAATGCATGACATTTTTAGTTATTAGGGTCAACTAAGATTATATTCCGTTTAGGGTGTTCAAACAATTTCATACCAATTCAATCAGTCACAAATCACTCACAAAGCAAGTTTCAGCACGAATTCAGATACATCAAACACATGCGTAAACTACTTACAATCATAAGCATATACAAGCCTAAGTCTCCGAGCACTACAAAACTAGTACTCTATTACAATAAGCAATAACTCAACTTACTTGAAATTGCTCGATCGCTCGATCCTTTAGTCGCGAGTTGATTTGTCTTTAGGTGTCCTATAATACAAATAGGTCTTTTTAGTACTTATATTTTATGGATTCTTATTCTAATTCAAAATGTAACTCATTTTTCCCATGTATACCTATAACGCTCTAATGATTCGTTGTACTCTATTTCGGGGTTTGACTCCTAAACTAGATTCTAGTTTTAAATTCCTAAGTCTTAATTAGACTCGAATCCCAATGTGACATTAATCACATTACGCTCAGGTACTCAAATATCCTATTGGGTCGTAATTTGGTATTCTAAACTATTCGGTACACGCTAACCCTAATTGAGGTATCGGATTTATTCCCGATGTGTAAAAATCTTACATTTTGAGATATTTACTTAAAATTAAATATTATTTCAGATTTATTATTTTTCTGATTTCTATTATAATATTATCTAAATAACCCTATTTTTTTAGATTTAATAATTTACACTTTCACATATTACTAATTTCTTATATTACTTACCTAATTTCCCTAATTAACCATACTTAATACCTAAAGGCTAGGATTAAGGTTCCACTTCAGATATTAACGTCCCTAAACATCTAATTAAGATCCAAATCAGTAATTAACATCTTAATCACCTAATTAATCCTAAATCACTCAATTTTTCCATCATTTTAGGGCTAAAAATTAACTTAAAAATTTTGAAAATTAATTTTAAAAAAATGGCTTCATAGCACTGTTCAACATCATATGAGCATCCTACAGAAAAATTTTGAGCTCCAAACTACACTCCTAAGCCTATTTATTTTCCGGTTTAATCATGCTCGGTTTTGAACAATTTGTTAAGGAACCTATATTTCCAGACATAATTAAACTAAATCAATATTTTTCCCTAAATCAACATACAATAAAACCTCAGAATAACAAGTTTCATAATTTTCTAGGCAAAATAACTAATTTTACAAAATTATACAAAAATCAGGTGAATAAATGACTAACCGGTTTAAAGCTTTTTGGCTGTCTAAACCCGTTCCAATGTTTTCGGCCGGTCCAGGCGGTGGTTCTAGTGTAGGGTGGTGGTTGTGGTTCTGTCCCAGGTGGTGGTGAGTGGTGGTTTTAGTTCACTTGCCTAATCTGCACAGTTTTCTTTTCTTTTTTTATTTTCTAGATTTTCTCTCGATTTTTTCAGTGTTTCGATTTTTCTCAGATCCTAAACTGACCAAATGACTTCTGGAAATTTTTTCCTTATTTATAGACAATTGTAGTAATTAATATGTATTAATTTGATAAGACTTTGCCCCAATTCCTTGATTTTTTGCTTTTGTTTGTCTAATTCTCATTGGATAATTTTTCTTTTTCTAATTTGAACCTGCCACGACCTGATCTTGGTTTAGCTTATCATCTTCTGATTTTTTCTAATTTTTCCATAATTATTTTATATTTTTCTTTAATTATTTGCTTAGTTTTCAGCCAATTTAGGTAATTACGCGTATTTTTATCTATACGTAAATACATGTGGGGTACACGTGAACATTCCTAATTATTATTTTGGTCATTCTAAAATTTTTAGTATACATATAATCTATCTCTAGTAATTTATTAGTTATTAGATTACATTTTTTGCCTTTTCGGTAATTAGCAATTATTATGCTTAAAATTTGAAAATTTTATAGTCTCCTATTTTACTATTTATTTTCTTAAATTTAAGTTTACGGGGTCATTTTTACTAGTATTTCTCTCAATAGTTTATAATTTGGATTTGATCGGATCTTTTAACCGATCGCCCTAAACCTTGGGTTCTAAGCTCAATCCTACGGTTACTTGACTTAACTTTAGGGCTTCTAGTAGCTCCTAAGGCATAATACCTCAAATGCTAATAGCTGTACCTAGGCATTGGCATTTAGACTCCTTAAGGCAACCTTAAAATAATGGAAACTCTACAAGGAACTCTAAAAAGGGAAGACCAACGCCCGGCTTAAATGGCTTTGCGTAAATATTGAATGACTAGTCATCACCTATGTCATATGCCCATTGTCTAGCCGTGAGTACCTCTACTCGCCACTTAAATACTTCCTCAACTGCTCAACTCACAAGCCTTAGCCTCTACTTGTTCACCACATAAACATCATGAGCATACGCCTTACCATTAGCATTGATTGTACATAGCAATTCACCCTCCTTATCCTCCTCGCCATCTAAGGGATACACATTGCATGGCCTCTGCTATGCATATTCTCTCCTCTCCACCTCAAACAATATGACCCCATCTTCGTTACCTATCGCTGTAGTCATTTCAAGGGGAGTAGGGTTATCACCCCCTTCTTAAGCCAAACCCTTACAACCCTAGTCTACTCCCCTCAAAATGGATGGATGAGAAAACTTACTCTGCTGATCAGTTATGCTCTAGTTAGCCATTATCAAAGATCAACTAACAAAGAAAATTACAATAAGAAGAAACCAACTCACGAGTAAAAAATTCGATAAAGTCTCCTCCAATTTGACAATGTAAAGTGAAAGATGAAGACCTGCCCACTCCCTTATATAGACAACTAGGGAGAAAAGGTGAACTGTTTCTCCAATTCTTAAAGCACAAACCTACAAAGGGATATGCATCAAGCCTTAGTCGTCTACGTGTCCCACTTCGTTAGCCAAAGGTGCCGATTTATCCATACACACGGATTGCTGACATGGCCTGACAGTAGAACATCCCATGCACAGTCACCCTTGAAGGATTATTGATGTACACTATACTTCCTAAAAAAGGTCATTATGATACTTCGAGTAGTCCAACGATTGTATCAATCATGTAGGAAGCCAATGTATAGGAAAATAGATCTGACTAAAGACGATAGATGTCATGCAACCAAACAGCAATGCCAGCCCCTTTCCTTATGCCCCTCTACTTACAGGAAAGGCAATCTTGCCTCAGTCGGGTCGCCTTACATAAATTATTCTCCTTACGTCTTAAACGCTAAGGAGAGTAAGGTGGGGTAGCCTAATTGTTGATACCCAATTATCACTCAACCCAAGGTCTAACATACAACCCACCAAGAAACATATGAGCAAACAGTGAGCTCATATTTGTACCTAACTTGTGCGACAAGCCCTAAATATCTCACCCGAACAAGCCGGCTCAACCGTCGAACCCATACACGCCAACCACCTAGCATTAACTCAAGTCTTAACTCATCCTTAACCAAGCACCTACCAACCCTTACAATGTCTTAACTCCTCCTTTGTCTTTAGCATCAACTTTCCATTACAATCCATTAATGGTTGTCTAACATCTGTGGTACAATCAGTATGCCTGATAGCCCTTGCGGATGTCAGGCTTCTAAGCTATAGATTTGGTTACAAGGCTGATCATGGCAGACCATCTTCAGAACCACCTGGTTTACATTACAACACATGCTGTTTGCCAACAATCGATATGAGCAAACCCGGAACCACCATATATCCAGGTAATCCCCATAAAAGCATAAAAGGTACTAGACACCATGAGGTAAGGGGACTCTCTGGATCCTCCACATTCTTTTGGCTCATTTCTGATACATAATCTTAAATCTTAGCATCCTACACACATATCGGACGAGTATTACCCCTCGGGTTCTCAGTGCTTACCCTCTCTTTCCCTTAGTCCTCCTTGCTAACTTGAGCATCAAAGGGCCCTCATGACTACACCCACAATAGGCTTTTTGTAGGAATCAAAGAGCAATAGGCGAGATCTAAGCCTAATCCATCCAAGCTCTACTCGAGCCTACTCATTCCCAGTTAATTCAACCACAATCAACGGAATTCAATTTACTTATATTTAAGAGTTTAATATAGATACAAAGAAGTAAATCACAAAAGGTTTATCCTTTCTTATAATTCCTTAAAATCTTATTTCTCTACTGAACTTTGTTCTTAGAATTTTAACAAGCTAGAAGTAACTAATTATCATTTCCTTATTCATAATGTAATTTGTGCTTCATTAATGTCACAAGTGGTATCCAAACTTTATCAAAATGTGCTATTCACTACTTGTATTTTGAAAAAATCAATTTACTACCTAATTAAATTTTTCATGGTCATTTTTGTTACTTCAATTAATTTTGTTAAGTTTGTTTGATGATGTAGACATAATGATAAACAGGGAATTGAATGTTGTAACCTATCAAAGGCTAGAGGGTAGTAGACGGCCACCCTTGAAGAGTTGCACAACAAACGCATTCTAGGTGGCTACCAACCACCCCTTACCTTAAGGTGGTGGGAATGGCTACTTAAAGTGAATTAGGTTGCAATCCACTTCACAAAGTGAGTCATTCGACCCATTAGTGGCTATAAGTCAATTTCTAATTTGTTTTTATATCTACATGAGTAAATGAAATTGACAAGGTTAGTTCATGTAGCGAAAATGGTCATGAAAACTTTAATTAGGTAGCAAATTTTCAATGTATAGATAGCAAATTGCATATTCCAACAAAATTCAGGTATCATTTGTGACTTTAACCCTTAATAAATATAAACTAATAATAGGACCTTAGATTTGACATATGATAAAAGCATTAACCATAATGTGATGTTGTTTTGCAATTGTATTACTATTAAAAATTTATCATATTGCATTATAAATAAAGAATATGCAATATGATATGCCGTGTGTAAAATGCGATGGTAAGTGAAAAATTAATAAGAATTTGTATATATACTACCATATTAAAAAAACAACCTTGAAAAGCTATAAATGCTCTTCATGTTAAAATTTATTTATTTGTATCTAATGTTAGATACTATACACACAATCAACAAAGAGAACGAAATAACTTAGCATGAAAAATTTGATCCTTGATTACATAGGCTAAGAGATTGTACGTTATGAGAGACCACAACCAACAATGGGAATACATTACTTTACATTTATATTGTTTCGACAATTCAAGAGGCAAACAATTTATGCACTTGGCTAACATCATAATTTCAATATAAGATATTTTGTTGAGATTTACAACCTTAAACCACTTGTCATAGCTATTTATTTTAATTGCCAAAGAGAAAATAATTGTGGTGGAAGAATGAGACCATAAACATATTCATCATCAAACAATCAAGAGCTACCTTCATCACTTTAGATGTTTCCTCTATAGCATTAACAAAAACAAAAATGTTGACAGTATCCCATGACTAATTGTTAACATATACATGATTAGCCTGAAAAGATAAAAAGCTTCTTTTTTTGAACTTATTAACTCGTTTCCTCATGACACTTGCTCACAAGACCCTAATTTAAAATGAAAAAGAGAGAGGCGTATAAGTATTTTCCATCAAGGAGAATATGGCTTGAGAGCAGGAGAAATGATGTGTTACTTAGAAGAGTTGTAAGCTTTGTTACATATGAGATTCAATAAGGGAAACTCCTATTATAGTATTTTAAACCCTTTAACCTATAGAGCAAGCATGAGAGACAAGCATGCAGTGAGTTGTCTTTATATGACTCTATTCTGTTAAAAGTTTGTGTTATTGTTTTAATAAAGTTAGAAATTTATTTATGTTTTAATCTTTACATAACTCCATTCCGTTTTAGTCTTATTGCTAATGTGTTTATACATTAAAAAGTCAGCATCAAAGCTTGAGATAAGTCATTTTCCATGAATAAGGTGCATGGTATTGGAAAATTATACCACTATCTCTTCTAAAAATAGATAAGAAAAATGAAATTGCACTTCCGGTAAGTTTCATACATATAAAAAATGGAAGTATATGAAGACATATAAAAGCTTTTCTAATAGGTTAAGTCAACATTGAATATATATTCATGATTTCAATTTAAGATTATCAGTTTAATAAGAGAAAAGGTATTATTTTTAAATGACTTAATTTTAAACCACTACATAATATAAACTTTATAATCTAAATATACGTAATTCAGTTGATCAAACAATTACTTGATCTCTTTTGTTACAATACCTTTACAACCCTATCAATAAGATTTAATACTCTAATAGCTAGTTGAGCAAGATGCAAACTCTAGGTTCAAGGATTGTACATTGACCAAAATTCATAATATTGGATCAAATATGATCATTGGTGGTATGATTGTATTACTTCATAACAAACTTTTTTGTACTTTCTTCCCTTAAGCTCACTGCAAGGAAGGAGAGATATAGTTATTGTTTTGTACATGTAGACCTCACAAAAATATTAAAATTTAAACCAATTAAACTATTCTCTAAGAATTTCTAAATACTATCTTTTCTCGTTTACTTTAATGTGATTTTTACAGAATACTACATTTATCTAGAAAAAAATAACATGCAATATTTTTAGGTATCATTATGATAGAAATAAAGTTACTATGAAGTAATTTACTTTGAGTGTCAAATTTAGCACAATTGATTATAAAATTTAAAACTTTGAATAGGTTTTTGAATTATGATAATGATTTTTCAAACCATGTTGAATATTTAATTACATAGAAATAATATTTAGGTAAATTTCTACATAACCGTTTATTAACAATTATGATTTGGTGATATGAATCATCACTCTTATAGTATCAATCAGTAGTGCGAGAGATAAGGAACTTACTAATTCAACCTATAAGATTATCAATGAAGATTTAACCATATTAGCACACTTATTCTTTTATTAATTATCTTATTCATTTCAACCATCCGATATCTTACTCTTACTAAGATATAAAAGTATGTATCTAATATAGTTAAATATTTGAAGTCCAATTATGAATATTTAAAGTCTAACTATGTGGAATGATAATTATTATATCTATCTTACTACTCGTTTCTCAACCAACATATCAATAATCTTGGCTCTTCTTTCCTCATTAGATCAATTTCTTTCTTTTGTATTCTAAGGAGCAAACTCCATCACCAAATAGTTGTACTCATTTATCATCAATTTTCTCAACCATATCATATCATTTATTATTTTATACATACACACCGTTTATTATATAGTTAATTAATGATGTATTTGAACCATTAACTGTGTTCAAGTGATTTTTCAAAGTATGAAGAGCTTAGTGTTTGATAAATACTAGTACTAAGTTCAAAAATTGAGCTTATAATCGATATGATATAAGATGGGTTTAATCTCATACCTGCAATTCAAACGTAGAAGGGGATTAATTTTCAATGAATCTTGTTATGTCGAGAAGTTTTTAGATGAGTTTAAACATCTAAGCTTTAAGAATATAATACCCCCTATGATCCACATGCAAAATTAGTAGAAAATCAAGATAAAGTATACGGTTGGAATATTTTAAGGCAATAAGTCGTTTAATTATGTCTCGCATTGTTTGAACTATGATATTGTATATGCTATGTGCACATTGTCAAGATACACAACTAAGCTTAGTTTAGATAACTAGAATGAAAAATCTTGAATTATTTAGTATTTGAAGAAGATAGTGAAACTCAATCTGTACTATAATGAGTTCCTATTATTCTAAAGCATTATTGGGATGCAAGTTAGATCATTAATGTAAGTGATCATAATTCCATGTTGTAGTGGACTTGTACTTTAAGTGGTGGAATAATTGGTTAATACTCTAATAAACAAATTGCATCTCACATTTGTATACTAAGGTAAAAATTGTAGCCTTAATAGTTGTTAGAAGAGAGTCAAATAGTTAAAAAACTTATTATTGGAAGTTAAGTTGTAGGTATAACCTAATATGAAAGTTATGTCAATCTTTTATCATGCTAATTTACCATGCTTCATGGCTACAATAAAATATATAATAGAAAGTTTAGACACATTTAGCTAAGAAACAAGCATATAAGGTAACTAATTAATAGCAAAGTCACAACTATGGCTTATGTAAGGACCAAAAGTAATTTAGTGGATCCGTTGATATAACCATTATCATTATTATTGAAGCACCTATAATGAAATAGGTTTAAAAAACCATGTTAATCAATGGTAAGAATAATCTCACTTCTTCTTGGCAATTTACCAATTTAAAAGATTAAGAGGCAAAAACAAGCTATTATTAACTATAGTTTTATTTACTTACTAACTAAGAGGATGAGATATTTAAATATATTTTAATGGGTCAATTTTGTACATCGCTTTTAATAGGAGTTAATAGGTATTTCTCTTATAAATATTCATGAAATCAAGAAAAGCACAAGATCAAAATAAACGTTACCAGTAAAATCTACTTACTTGGCTTAAATAACGACAACTAACAAGGTGTGTAATTTTTCCAAATATATCACAAACCATATAGGTTCAAGTATTTAATCACCTAACTTTCATTGTAACATTGAGAGATTTACACTAAGAAGTATTTAAATCTATCAATATCTCTAATTATGTCGATGGAGATTACGAATTATGTACTCAAACTATTTGAATAAGCACTCAAATGATTTTTAGAAGTACTGAAATCTTGGTGTTTGATTAAAGTGATACCAAATTTAAATATTAAGTAACCAATCTATTAAGAGATCGTTCAATTCTAATACATAATACTCAAATGAAATAAAGATTTTAAAGTACAGGTAAGCATTTCATTTGATTCTCATTAATGAGAATGCATTCTCTTATTTTTTTGTGTCCTATAAATGATTGAAGTCTTCTTCCCTTATCATGCAAATTAAATCTCACTGTATGAGCTTGAAATGAAGTGCACACAAGGGACTAAAATGAAATATTCAAAGACACCTCCTTAGAATGAAGTATGTGAGATATGAACAAAGTATCTTTCAAAGAACTTCTTACTTACTTATAGTTTTATCTTTTGAGTGAATTGATTTGTTACTTTAATTTTAAATAACACAGCCACGACTTATCATAATTAGATATTATAATCTATCCATAATTAAATGTAATTGCCAGAAACAATTGTAAAGATAAGTTCTAAGAATTATGCCTCCTAAGAAAATGTGTAACCAGTTTTGTTACTTAAAAAATAGATAAAAACTATAAGTATTTTTTCTAAAATGGTAACCAAGAATTTTCTACAACTCTTTTTCTAATTGTGCTAAACTCGAGAGAAAAAAATGCCAAACTTTCAAATCGATTTAATGCTATTCATTATTTCAAAAACTTAGTCACATCTTAAGAGAGTTAGGCATAAATTCTTAAGCAAATGTTGTGTAAAAAGCACAAAATTAGTAGTGATTTAATATGCCCTTTTTAAGTTTAAAAACATTTTTCTCATTGTAATTTCTTAACATCACATTAGGGAAGAGCTTTAACTTTGTCATTGTAAAGTTTAGGTAAGCATCTCCAATTCCTTCAATCTTCATCATATTTTTGTCTCACGAAATGACATAATCGTGCCAATAATTCATATGCAAAGTATTAAATCCTTACATGTATGTAATAAAGTAGTAGACCCTAGCAATTAGCTCCTTTCGATTTAATCTCTTATCTAGCAAAATCTTCTTCCTTCAAGAAAGACATTTTAGTATTAGTATTTATATAGAAGTGTTTATCATTGTTATCAATCTTCATTTTTCTATCTTATTTTCTTACAACTCAATAATCTTGGCTAAGAGTCTTTCCCATCATGATGTAACAAATACGATTATGATACCTCATAGTTAAATGTCTCGTGTTGATTGTGGGAGGTTATAGTACTAATTTACAAGGCCATGGTGGTGAATAATTTGTCAACATAAAATTGTAACTTTTTAGTCAAGTGATTAATGAGTTTAATTATATTTGTTAGCTTAGTTTGGTTTATTCACTACTTTTAGTATAAGGTGTTACACCGATAAGATAGGAGTAGCCCAATGTTGTCTGACAAATATAAGTTATATGATCTAACTAAAGGTAAGAATGTCTTTTTTTTTTCTTTTTAAAAAAATAGCAAACACTTGCACTCGTTTCACAAGTACTAAAAATTATATTTAGAATCTTTTTTAAAGAAAAGTAAATATATATTTTTAAGTAACTACCATAAATAATTTCTCTTCATTATTTTTTTATATAACGAAATAATTATTTTATAGAAAAACTCTAATATGTTACTTTTTTTAGGTTTATACTTCTGATTGTCCACTTGTCCATGCATAACCAATGACATAGTGAAGTGTTAAAGGAAGTGGCTAATGTAGAAATACTATGAGTGAAACATGAAGCGATTCTAGCAGATATTATGGAAAGTAAGTAATGTGGTGGTTTGGTGGGGTTAAAGTGGTTATTAGAAATTTACTATAATAATTAATTTTTATGACACTTATAAATATATGCTTAGCAAATTAATCAGATGTTAATATAAAAGTTTATTTGTTATTATTATCATAAGATTGAAGACTAAATAGCAATTCTAAAAGATGGTGATTACTTAATGGTCATTTGACTTAAATAATATAAATAAATAAATAAAAAGAGAGAGAAAGGAACTGATACCAATGAAATGAAAGCCATGAGATAAATGGGTAAAGTTAAATACAAATGGATTAATACGTTTCAAAAATGGATGTTAGTGGGCTTAGGTGAAAAAACTTATTGAAAAATTTTAGAATTATCTTTAGGTCTACTATTAGGAAAAAAACCTAACGAACTTGATTGGCCTCTAACCAAATCAAAACAAGCTGAAAATATAGGCTTTTGTTTTTTTCCAATTTGGTTTTGGAAATTCTAAAAACTCAGCCAAATTGAAAATTTATTACTGATTTGAAAAGGTAAATGGAACAAAACCAAAATATAAATCGATCTATTAGTAAACTGTCTCTCTAAGGATTATGAAAGATGTTCTACTAGAAATATTCTTAATATTGCTTTAGCTCATATTTCTCAAAAATTATATCACACTCTTATAACTTTAAATGAATTGAATAGATGCATTAAGATACGAAGGCTTCCTATTACATAACAAAAAAAAAAAAAGCTTTTTTCACTCTTTCATATACTAAGGGATTTCACTTAAAAAAGAAAATATTCTCTACTAATGGATTTAGGTTAATAACCATGGGTTTCGATACACGAGGTGAGGATAAAACTATTTAATAAGCAAAGTAATATTTTTCTCTTGATTGTAAAAGTTATTTTGTTCTATACATTGGTCTAATGAATTTCAAGTTTATGTTTCTTGAAAAATATATGCATTTTGCTTTTTATCACCATCAATTATCATATTATGTATATAGGTCATCTTAGTATATGATATACACTATCTTTGTAAGTGAGATTAAGTGTAAAGACATTTGAAATTCATTAGTTGTATATATGTTTACTTTATCAACCTTTCCTATGTTGCCAATTCTCATTGTCATTAAATTATGGTTTAATCTATAAATAGAACGAAATACAAACTAGAATTTTATGGGTTGTACAATATTCCTAAACCAATGTTAACAGGCTCAACCCACTAACACACTAAAATATCTTATGATGGTTTCAATAGATGGTTCCCAATGGGCATATAAAAGCAACTCTCTTCTCTCTCTTTCACTTTTGGCTACAACAACTAGGTCTAACCCTCAACTCTCTCTCTTCTTTTGCTTAACTAGTATCAGATTGTTACTGATATGATGATGATACTAACTTATTTCTTGTTGATCTTGATTATTTATGAGGTAATATTGAAGGTAGCCTTTTCGAGCAAGGCTAGGGCTCCAAATTTGCATAGAAGCACAACTATTAGGGTTCGAAAATCCTTTTCTTGTTCATTCTTTCAATTCTTTATATTCGATGATGTATTTTAGTTATACTGAGAGTTATTTCACAACTAATAGTAGTTATTTCAATTGTGCTAGTATGTTTGAACCTTAATCTAACTATCTAATCTGTTACGTATTGTTTATTTATTACATTGACTGTTTGTTTATTACATTGACTATTTGTTAAGTACAATCTAAGTCATTACATTTACTAACTGTTTGCAACTCTTAATTCTATTTTTCACTATTTGTACATAATGTAATCCCTTTGCCACATTAGTGTTGTTACATTTCTTTTAGCTTTAGTACTGAGGTCCATAACAAATGTCTCCCCTTGTTGAAAATCAACCTCATCCTTAAGGTTAAACATAGGATAAATGTCTTTAATGAAATCCAGGTCTTCCTATGTTGTATCCTCAGGTAATAGACCCTACCATTGAACTAAAACCTACAAAACATCCTTATTATTCCTTCTTATAACCCTAGTATTAAGAATACTAAGGGGTGACAGAATAGGATGATTATCAACTACATCTGTAGGCAACTATAGTGGTGGAATATTAGAACCAGAAGCTTTCTTTAGTTGTGATACATGAAAGACATCATGTATTTTGGCACCCCCTAGTAATTTCTATTTATATGCTCTAGCCCTTATCCTTTTAATAATGTGAAAACTTGTCACCCTCTTAAAAAGAAACATCTGATCGATGTTTGTCTGTATACAACTTCATCTTATTTTAGGCTTAAAGCAAATGTTCCCTTAACTCCTTGAGAACTTTATCTCTACTCCTTAACTCCACATCCACTGAGTCTACCCTAAAGGAACCCTTTATATGGAAAGGAATTAAGGGTAGAGGTCTGCCATAAACTATCTCAAAAGGAGTAGAGTGTATCCGTTCATGATATGAGGTATTATAGGCAAACTCAGCCTAAAGTAAATACCTTACCCACATAAATGGACAATCCATAACGTAACACCTCAAATATTATTGAATGACTCTATTAAAGACTTCGGTTTGTCCATTTGTTTTAGATGATATGAGCTACTCATTGATAGCTTATTACCACCTAGTTAAAACAGTTCATTCCAGAATCTACTCATGAAAATAAGGTTTCTATCCAAGATAATGCAACGAGGGTATTTATGCAACTTAACAACCATATTAACAAACAGTTAGGCAACCTTTGTAATAGAGTGAAATGAGTCTCTAAAGGACCCAAATGACAATATTTAGAATGTCTATCTACCACAAAAAAAAAAAAACAAAATGACCGTATATCCTTGAGACTTACCAAGGTAAGTAACAAAGTCCAAACCGATGTCTTCCTATATTTGTTGTGGAATGGCTAAGGGAGATAATAAGCCAGCAAGTAACTTAGTAGAATACTTCACTTGTTGACAAATAGCATTGTTGTGAATAGAAGATTCAACTTGTGCTTTCATATTCTCCCATAAGAAATCTTAGGCTATTCTTTCATAGGTTTTATAAAACCCAAAATGGTTGGATGTTGGAGAATCATGAAACTCCTTCAATAACGACTCAATAAGAGAAGACTGAGGCACTAAAAAAAGATGTTAGCCAAAATATAATAAATTGTTTCTCCATTCCAATGGCCTTTTATGAAATGTACCCTATTGAACTTAGTCAATCATCTCTTTGAAAGCTAGTAAAGACTACTACTCTTGTTGTAGTGTATCCACTAAGTGAAAACAAGGTACAAAAAAGCCCATATATGTATGCAATTGGGAATCTTTTCTAGATAGAGCATTAGCTACTGAATTATCAACTTCTACTTTATATAACACTGAATAGTCATACCCCATTAGTTTAATTAAGTATCTCTACTGCTTAGGAGTTTGACTCACTTGTGTGAAGATCTCCTTTAAACTCTTATGGCCTATTCAAGTAGTAAAATGGTTACCCAACAAATGCTAGCACCATTTACGAACAGCCTCTACTAACGCAAACAATTCTCTAACATATGCTAATGCCTTCAGCATGTGAATTGGCAATTTCTTGCTAAAGTATGAAATTGGATGATTATTTTGAAGTAAGACAGCACCAATTCCAATCCTTGATGCATTTGTCTCTATTACAAAAGGAATAGTGAAATCTGGTAATGTTAATATTGAAGCAAATACGAAAGTATCCTTTAACCCATTAAAGGCCATAGTGGATACATCGCTCTACTAAAATTTGTCCTTCTATAGTAACTCAATTAAAGGATGTACTATTGAGGCATAACCTTTAATAAAGCACTTATAGTATCAAGAGAGTCCCAGAAAAGCTCATAGTTTTTTTATGTTAGTAAGCAAAGGCCAATTTCGTACTGGTTCAACCTTATATGGCTCCAAAGATACTCCTCCATTCAATACTATATGCCCCAAATATTCCACCTTTGACTAGCCAAAAGAACATTTGCTTTTCTTGAGATAAAAAGAGTTATCTACAAGCACTTATAACACTTTTTACAAATGTTGTAAATGTTCTTGGTGGATTTGCCATACAATATTGATAATGATCATTGGCTAGCCTATTCTAGGTTTGTACACGAATGCGTGAGTTATACCGAGTACTCAATAAATTATAGAACACTTCAAATCTTCATTTTTTAGAGCAATGATCTACTATACAAATAAAGGTCGTGCTATATACCAATATGTCATCAAAAAAGACAATCACAAATTTTCTCAAGAAAGGTTTAAAAATCCAATTCATTATGGATTGGAATGTTATTGGTGTATCGTACAATCCAAATGGCATGGCTTTGAATTCAAAATGACCTTCATGGGTCCTAAAAACAATCTTCTCAATATCCTTTGGAAACATCCGAATTTGATGATATTTGACCCTCAAATCCAATTTTGAAAATATCCTTGCATGCTTTAATTTATCCAACAATTCATTTATTGTTAGTATGGGAAACTCATCATTTATCATTGCTTGATTTAAAGTAAAATAATCAATATAGAAGCACTAAGTACCATCTTTCTTTTTAACCAATAGAACTAGAGATAAAAATGCGCTAGTACTCTATTAAATGCTACTATGATCCATCATCTCTTTCACCTGCTTCTCAATCTCCTCTTTTTGAAAATGTGGATACTTATAAGGTTTCGCATTAATAATCAAGACATCTTTGACCAAGTGAATGTGATTTTGGACTTCTAATAAAGGAGGTAACGATGAAGGTATCTCAAACACTTATGTAAAGCTACCCAATAAGTGTTCTAAGGCACTATTGTTAGGAGTATTATCCCGTGTGTTATACTGCACATTCTAAGCTACTAATTAATAGCATTAAGCTATCGAATTTATAGAAACCAGCCATTTAAACCCATGGTGACTGATCTAACCAATTTGATCTACATTTGTCCTAACCAAGTTGATTGTCTTGCCTCATGTTGAAACTGCATTGTAAGAGCATGATAATTTGTTGTCATTGGTCCTAATTTTTGTAGCCATTAGACACCCAATACTATCTCAGCTCCCTGTATCGATAGTATAAAAAATGCATCCAAAGAGGATATGTCTTGAATGGTTACTGCAACATCAATGCATTGTGCTTCACATTGTAATCTATCAATATTACCAATCATCACATTAAATTCCAAACATGGCTGCATCAGTAAATTTAATCTTTTCACTACTCTTGTTTAAAGGAAATTATGTGTACTACCACTATCTACAAGTACCACCACAGATTGCCTACTGACTATTCCTTAAAATTTTACGGATTTTGGAATGGTCATGCCCATAAGAGCATGATAGCTAATTTATAGTATATGATCATTAGCATCCTCAAACACTTGTACAGATTCCTCTTGAATAGGTAATCCTTCCTCTTCTTTACTTAAAAGTAGCAAAAACTTAGACTTACACTTATGATTGTGATTGAATTTTTCATTACAATTAAAACATAGCCCCTTCTCTTTTCTAGCCATCATCTCAACATCAGTAAGTTTTTTTATAGGTAATTTTGATTATTGTGATTGTGGTTGTGTTAAATTGGGTATAGATGTAAAGTTGGTGTTTGTGTTTGATAATGTTAATGGTGGTTTGGAAAATTGTAAAGGTGATTTGGGTGAAAATGTGGATCTTGTTTTAGGATAAGAAGGAAAACCAAAATACTTAGCTTCATAGACTTTGGCTAAACTAAATGCTTATCTTAAAGAAACTGGTTATGCAACCAAAATTTCTCTCTTAATATTAGGTTTCAGCCTTGAAATAAAGCAACTAATGAGTACTCAGATAAACTAATGACTTGGTTGGTTAAAGTTTCAAATTCTGCCTAATACTCAAAAACTGATCAAATTTGAGTTAATTTGAAAAGTTTGCCTTGAATGTCCTCATACTTGGATGGTCCAAATCTTGCCTATAATTCTTTGAGAAACTATAGCCAAGTGGTCAATAACTAATTTCTCTTCATCCACTGAAACTAGTGTAAGGCACCATCCTCCATTGCAAAAGAGGCTATAGTAAGCCTTTATTCCTCAAGAACTTAATGAAAATTAAAGAACTACTTTGTCTTGAATACCTACCCTATGGGATCTTCACTCAAAAATTTGGGTATTTCCAGTTTGATGCCTTTCATCAATGAATCAATACCATTTTTCTATGATGGATTTTGCAGCTCAAGAGCAATATTCAAAGAATTACCATTCCTTTCCACATTATTTGCTACATCTTTACTAATAATATCAAGCTTGTCATGAATGGATCGTACAGAAGTATGGAATGTGTTATTAACCTGCTATACAGAGTCACTAACCTGAACATTTGATTCTTGTGTCTGTTCTTGGATTTCCTTAACTGATTCAACTAAGGACATTACTAATAACTGCAACTTTTCCATTTGGTAACTAGATTATTGTTCTTAAATCCTACCATGAACAGAAGCAACGAGAGCACCAAATACGCTAAGAGGCCCGACCCACTAACACATTAAAATATCTTATGAGAGTTTCAATGGGTGGTTTTCGATGAGCATATAAAAGCAACTCTTCTCTCTCTTTCACTTTTGGCCATAACAGCCAGGTCTAACCATAAACTCTCTGATAGGAATCAACCTGTGACAACCCTCTTGTCGAAGCTAAACTATCAAAAGCCGAGATCAACCAACCAGAAGCCAAAGCCAACCTGTCCTAACCTGAGGATGACCTGCTCTTACCGAAGCCAGACTGACGACCGAAGGCCGAAGGGAAATAATCGAAGCCCTTAAGCCAAAGAACAGCTCAGTAAAGCTAGTGCCAAGCAATCCATGAGTGCAGCAATTGTGGGCCGACCTCACTGAGAGCTCGGGTAAGCACAATAAGACTTCTAAACATCCCATCCCTACTCGAACACCCGACTGCCAACTAGCCCTTACTCGAGCCCACAAACAGCTTGAATGACTACATGATGACTACTCCGTTAAATGCACAGTTTTATATACTTTGTAAATGTTTTTCTTATTTCAATGATGGGCCATTCTTTAAGGTTCAAGACTTTATATATTATTTATAGTTTTTCCACTAAGGTTTTAGGACTTACTATAAATAACAAGTATTATAATTATAAAAGAAAGTGAAGAATATTCAAATAGAGAGTTTACACTTGAACGTTCCTTCTAGAAGTAAAGACATTCTTAAGCTCTTTTGAGCTGGCATTTTGGATTATCACTTTCTTGCATTCTTATAAATCTTGCCTTTAAGATTGTGGTGAACAATTCATTTGAGTGAGTTAGTGAGTCATGCCTAACCTCTAATTTGAAACTCGAATGATATTTAGTATTCGTGAGTTATATCGAACCTAATTTCAAGCTCAATTCCTAATTGTGTTTGTGCCTTAGTATGTAATATCCATACACATTTGCAGTCAAAACCCCATTCTCACTTCCCATTCCTTATTCCCGTTTGAAACCCATTGGCGTCTAAGATCGCTACATGAATTACGCATCAGCCTCTCTCTTCTTCTGCTTAACTAGTATCAAATTGTTACTGATATGATAATGATACTAACTTGTTTCTTATTGATCTTGATTATTTATGAGTTATGCTAAAGGTAACCTTTTTGAGCAAAGCTAGAACTCTAGATTTGCATAGAGGCATAACCCTTAGGGTTCAAAAGTCCCTTTCTTGTTCTTTCTTTCAATTCTTTATACTTGATTATGTATTTTAGTTACATTAAGAGTTATTTCACAGCTGACAGTAGTTATTTTAGTTGTGTTTGTATGTTTGAACCTTAATTTGACTATCTAATCTATTACGTATGTTTGTTTGTTACATTGAATATATATTGAGTACCATCCAAATCATTATATTTATTAACCTTGTAATACAATCTATGCGACTCTTAATTTTATTTTTCACAATTTTTACATGATATAATCCCTTTGCCATGTTGATATCTTCGTATTTCTTTTAGTTTTAATACTGAGGCCTGTAACAACCAGTCCATCCTATTGGAATTAATGTGTGAAACAAGGGCACACAATTCTCTGGAAGAACCATTTGGAACCGCTTAAGGAAACTCAAATGTCCGGTTCTTTCTTAATTTTCCTTCTTGACTTTGTAAGTCTTATGCACATAGGACGAAACCCCATATTAGCAGCCAAGTTATATTAAATCAGCCCACATCACTATTAGCCCACTGACAGGATAAGAATGAAGGGAACATTCCGGCAGCTTTTCGATTATAACAAACATTGAATAGCACATGCTTACACTCCCATCAGCACTGTCCCTCACATGGGAGGATATTCACTATAAATACATCATAATTGTGTACGGGAAAGTATGAATGAAATTTACAAAAGTTGTTATGAAAAATCCTTGTATTCGAGGCTTTTAATCTGCTGAATTCGGTAGAGAATTCCGGCGACTTCCTTTGCTTCTTAACCCTGTACCAATGTGATGAAATACAAACCACAAGTCATGATTTGGTTTGATTGAGGTAAAATTGGATCAAACCAAGCCACTTCCCAACAATAGTTAGGCCTACCAATATCGCTTGACTTGGGTTCCAAAGTCTGGATTGAACACACCCAGTTGTGGTCTTATTGGATCATCTGAGCGTCGTACAACCGGCTAGGCTACATAGTTCAATAAAAACAATTTTGGTGATTTCACCGATGTAGCACTTCTTTTGCGATTTTCTCCGCAAATTTTCCCGGCAACCAAACAGATCGAAACCCTGAACCACAAAAGTATGGCTAAGGATCGAGAGAATGGAGTCTCCTCATCGGGCTCCGACAAAAACAATGATTCGTAAAAGAAACTGCGACAACATTGTCAATCCCACAACGACAAAAGCATGCTTAAGCAAAAGGGGGAGGAACACCAAAAAAACAGTGATAAAAGGAAAGAGTATTACAAGGATCCTCATTCGGAATATAACTATACATGAACATGAACAATTTGAAAATATAAAAGAGAGAGAGAGAGAGAGAGAGAGACGATAGCCATGGAAAAAGCTTTAATCGTAGCAACACATGAATTAGTACCTAGTATATTTTAATAAAATTTTAACACATAAATATCTATCTAAATATGTGATATATTTATATCATTTTTTTTTTTTATTTTTTCTCTTTTCTAATAAGGTAGACGAAGGGATGAAAAGTAACGCTGGGTTCCTGAGCAAGCGATGCTATCTGGTGAAAAGAATAGAACTCTGGCGCGATTTCCGGAAGGAGAGGGAGGGGGCATGCCCCCGATTTTGCGGGTTGCATGCAATTCGTGTTGGGCTGAGTTTTATGAATAGTCTTGGATTGGGCCTTCTCGCATGGGCCTTGGAAGAAGTGAGTTGGTGGATTCAAGTTCTTTAGGAACCTAGCATGAAATAATAACAATATATTTACGTAAATTAGTAATAACCAAAATATAAAAAGAGAGAGAGTAAGAAGATGCAAAAAATGGAAATGAAAGAGAAATATTATTAATATTAGAGTTGAGGAGTCCCCATAAATACACACCAACCGTAATCTAAAAACGAAAAGGAAATCAAGGCATCATCTTCTCCAATTGCTGTTTTTGGCCAAAAACAAAACTACTCCTGTAAGGAGTGTGCTCTTTAATTTTCTTGTTTTTTAACCTCTACGGCATAAAACCATGCATTTTCAATTCATTCGCAGCTATTACACTATTAAACTTTTTGTATTGAATTTGGTATCGAAGCTAGTTGAATGTAATTGAACATAATAACAAGAGAAATTAGGAATTTTAGGGGAATGGTGGCAATTATAATTGGCAAAATCATGAAACAAGAGATGATAAATAAGATTAAAGGTTTTGTAGATACAATTGTTCGCTTGGGATAGTCACATACATGATGTATAAATGACATATTATATGTGGTTTAAAAGAAACGAAATGAAGCAGAAAGAGAATGATACTTAAGATGATTAAGAAATAGGTAATCTCAGTATCTCAAATGTATAAATGACAGATAAGGCAATCTTAAACAATCTCAAGCATTCATCTTATAACTTAAACAAATGAGATCAATTCTTTATTTGAATTATTTATTTATTCTTAAAAAACAAAAGTTTGTAGAATAATATTATTTCTCAATTCTCTCTAAGTCTGTAAATGAGGAAGAAGGATCAACTGTTTATAAGCTTTTGGGCAAGATAATATTTATCAGATCATTCAAGTGATTAACAGATGAAATAAATGTTGCTCAATTCATAATTATCCTGAATAAGCTAACCAACAAGACTAAAACTAATAGCTTTTCTCATGAGTACATGAGCCTATCTAAAAAAGGTTAAAAACAAATGGATCGGTTCAATGATCCTTATTCCGAGTGTACTAAATCAATTCTTTTCAAATCATCATAAATATAAGTCAGATTCCTTAAACTCTACCATCCAACTCAATAAGTTAAGCTTAAATATATAATCGATTTAATTTAATAATTAATATGATAATTTTTAACTCTTTATAAGTTGAAACTTTCTAATGGGTTTCTATAAAACTGGAAGAAACTTTTAAACTAAAAAATTAAGCCGCAATTACATAAGAGCAGTATGCAATACAGAGATGCTTGGTGTGTCGAGCATAAGTGACTACAGTCTACAACTACAAGAGAGGATAATTTTACGTGCAACAATAACAAATAAGTAAAACTCTTCTAATATTCACTAATAACTCCTAGAGATCTCAACGATAATATTTGATAAGAGTATAGTTTTTGTCATTACAAATGATAAAAAAGATAAAAAAAAAAAAAAAAAAAAAGGTTCAGAAACGCGTTTTCTCCAAAATAATCGTACCCTATATGGAGGAAATAATGTAATGGTAGGCAAAAGATACACTGAGATGTTGAGTGTTACCTATAATTGACTAATAGTATCCTTTGGGTGATGTGAGCTTATGGAAGGATTTGTGCTGATGGTAAGCGGAACTGCATGTTTTTTACTTAAAAAAAAATTATAATACTTCTCAATTCTCATCCTCAATAGAAGGATACTTTTCACGTTAATAGGATTAGAAACCGTGATAACAAGGGTGAAACACATGTTTACTAATATTTTTAAAAATAAATTATACAACTATAAATTGTATAAAAAAAATTACAAAAGCATTTATATATCGCATTTTTAAAATACAACTCTTATAATAATATTAATCTTGTATTTAAAAAATGTAATAATAATAAAGTACTACTAAATCTATATCGCACTTTATAAATAGGATACTAGTATTAACAAATTATCACATTTCAAAAATACAATATAAACTTGATTTAACTTGAAAAAATTGGAGTAGTACAAGCTCTGTAAAATATAGTATATTTATATTAGATTATTATCGTATTTAATAAATACGATATAACCTTAGTTTATAGTAAATTAAATCTTTTTTCCTAATTACGCTCAAACGGATGTAACTTTTGATTTAAGAAAAATTTTTCTTATTATTATATGTTTTCAAGCATTGATTTTTGAGTACTGCAGCAAAACAATTTGGGGTTGCCCAATTAATGTCGTTTTGTACTTAAAAAATGTCTTTTAAGGTCCATTATGGGCCCTTTTTATTTTTAGGTGATATTTTAGGTCTATATGGTATATTTAAGATTCTTTATATCACATTTTCAAAATACGATATAAGCTTAGTATTTTAATAATTTTTTTATTTAATTTATATTTTTATAGTTTTTTAAATTTTAATGGTAAATAAGTGATTTTCTCGTGATAACAACCTTATACTTTCGTTGAAAACTTTACCGAAATGAATCCCCAGTTTAGAGTAATCAGTAATGCAAAAATGTAGATTTCCACGATGACGAGGATAAGGTAGGCATAAAATAATTACTAAAGATATATTAAAGTATAGCGCTCTAGCTTTAGCATGTGACAAGCACAAGAATTCCAAGTTCCTACTTTTGGCTTACTTTAAAATCTCCCAAGTTTTTGTCATCCGTTCTCATAGGGAGGTTCTCTTTTCTTGCATTCTTCCTATTCGTGAATAAAAGATTTATCTATACTCTATCTGTGAAGCGGGAAAAAGATTTATCGATGTTAATATATCATATTTTTGAATAAATGGGAGGTAATTATCGATGGTATTTAACTAATATATTAATATAATAATAATTTTATGTTTTTACGTATTAAGATTTCATTAAAACTAACTTATCAATTATCAAAATACGTAGTATATTAATATTATTAAAATATTTCTTATTAAGTAGATGCTAATGGTAACTATAAATTCCAACCAACCATTGGTAGAGACATAAAAAGAGATAGAGGGTGCATGTTATTCTATGGATGGTGTTTAGTTTGTAAATAATAATAATAATAAAATTATTATTATTATCTCCTTGTTTATTATAATCAAAGTTTTTCAATCACCAAGAAATTGCAGAACGGCATCATATAACGGTTAGAAGGTGATAACAATGGCTAGCACCGCACCAAGTAATGGTGCTATGGTTACAAATCATACATAAGAAATTGAGAAAAATGATATCCTCTTTCTAGAACATTTTGTCTATTTTTTATTAATATTTTTTATGATAGACAATCATCAGCTATCGGTTGTGGAATTCGCTTCCCATCTTTAGCTATTGCTAGAAGCCACTATTATCACAACATTTTTATACTAGTACACCAAGATTTGGCGATTTTAAATTTTGATTATAAAAAGTATCTAAAAAAAGTTCAAAATAATGTTTTCTAAGATACAGATACATCCTAAATTGCATGCCAAAAACCAAAATTATGGTTTCTCGTTGTGTTTCTCCTCTAATAAATAATATGTGTGCATCCCATTTGGTAAAATGTGATGTCTGTTAGATTCATCCTTGGTGCACCAAAAGGCATCAAATCTTCATATATTAGGATACCCATTTGACACCATGCTTGTCTTCTGGTGCCCATATACCCTGTATTTTTCTTTTGTGGCGCACCATGATATATATTTTCCTTTTAAATTTAAGTGATCTCTTCTTCCTCGCAGGATTAAGAAGAAGTTAACTATGCAATTAATTATACCTATTTTCAAGTACATTTTCCATTTAATTAATTATTGCCTATGATTTTGGGGCTTGCACATAAAGAAATGAAACCGCATAAGAGATTTATATATTAAAAATCAATAGAAGATGAATTTATTTCTTTTTTTTTTTTCCACTTTTCCGTCCCATTAAAGCCAACATTGGGGACTATGTATAGCTTAAATAGGACTAGTTAGGTCTTATCTCATCCAAGAAGATGGGTGTGGCTCGTTTGGTATACATAAATGGGGCTTTCTGTTCTTATTCCTTTTCGGTAGAGGTTTTGTACGTCGAAATAAGAATAATGGTCCACATTATTGCAACACCGAGATAAGAAAGGACCCAATAGGAGTGATACATACTATTTCCAAGGGTAACTATAGTAATCTTATTTTCTTTTTTCCAACACGCTTATGCAGTAATTTCGCAAAAATCTATTATATATATAAAAAAAATATTATTCAATACCTAGTTATTATTCAAGTCGCATATTGTTACCATGAATCTCTCGTCCACATTAATGTAAAATGCATCAAGGTTTCATGTGATTGGTGATGTATTCTATCTAACACAGGATATTTGATGTTACAATAGTACGTAGGCAAGTATCCAACGAGAATCCTAAGAACCAAAATGCTTGAAAAGCATTAATTGATGAAAAGAGCTTTTTTAAGTGAGATGATGAAAAAAAAAAAAGATACCCAATCCACTCACATGTAACGCTATATAAATGAATTGTTGCAGCTTGCATTGTTATCTCGAATTCACATATATGGGCAAACAGTCTATATATTACGTATAGATCATATAGCAATATGGTTTAGAAAAGAGTGACAAAGTAGTTTCCCCACTACTAGAAATGCCTAGGCATAGATATAGGGATCCCCTTGCAATAGGAAGAGTGACAGGAGATGGAATAGATCCCTTTACAATGATGTTGATCCCAATATACGTAAGGAGGTGAATAATGGTCGTGAGCTTAAACCCTCTTTAGTTGTCAATCAACCTAGAGTTGATATTGGTGGGAATAATCTTAAGACCTTGTATACTTTGGTAATAAGTTCTTAACTTAGGTTAATTTTGTATATTGTTCTAGTTTAATTTAAGGGTGCAAGGAAAGCAAAGAATAAATTCTTCTTAATTTTCCACTTAAATAATCATATTTGGGTGTTTATTTTCATGCAAGTTGTCCTGTATTCTATGTGGGAGTTTTATCTTTGTTGTACATAAGGTCAGGCCCAGGAGTAGGAACACACGCATAACATATGACCAGGGAAGTCAAACTCACTAATCTAAGTCAATATTAGAAATAGGCATAAAACATTCACTTGCTCTTGCAATCATAGTGCATTTTACATATGCAATAAGATTTTATTGACAAGTGTACCCATTATACTTTCCAATATAGGAAAATGCGTATAGGAAAATATTCATCGAAAAAAATATTTTAGAAATAATGTGATTTTTTCATTTGGAAAAATGTGGTGGTGGTGATGATGATGATGATTATTATTATTATTTGTTAATAGTTTATGTGATAAAATTGAAATATTTAAAGTATTGAGAATGCAAATTATCATCTTATAAAAGAGTATTAGGAGAATTTACTTAGTTAACTTTCATTTCTATGGAATGGAATTTAATTTTTCTTTTTTTTTGAAAAAAAAAAATTATATATAACAAAAGCCAAAAAACAAAGTGATCATGTTGGCTATTTAAGATAAACACAACTTAAAAAATAAAGTGATTTCAAGTTTGACCTCATGCATACAAAGTATGCCTTAACCACTATATTATGTCTAATTTGATTAAATTTTTTACTTTTTAAAAGATAAATACAATGTTTTTTCATTATTTAGTACATTTAAATAATTAAACTTTTGGGCCTAAGGATCAGGTCTGCTTTCAACACCTAAGATCCGTCCCTCTCCACGAGAGTAAGTGAAATCCCTAGCCCTCAAAGATTGTACATTATAAGTTGTATAGTAAGATTTTTATCAACTTAACATTATACCATATAACTAATATCTTATAACTTTTTCTAACAACTAAAATATAAGCAACATAGGAAATTGTGAACTTTCTATTACTAACTTTTCTATATTGCAAACAATATACAAATATTCTATTCACATCGTTCAAATCAAATAATTTTAAGCTTCTTTATTTCTAAGTACATGCATCATAAATGCTAATTCATCTAATATAAATAAATATATATATAGCATAATTAATGATAATGTGGTCCTTGTTTGGTTTGTCTTGTGCCCATTTCCAATTATCAAACATTTAAGTTGTGCTCCTTATGATTAACAATTTGCAGGTGATGATAGATCCTAAGGCACCTAGCCCAAGTGATCCACACCTAGAAGAATTCTTACATTGGTGAGCGTACGAAACATTCGAAGATATTCTCTCTCCAACACGTGAACTTTTGATTGCACTTAGAGTAGGATGTCTAATAATAAGATGACAAATTTTATATAACCTAATAAATTACATAAGTCTAGTGACTATGGAAGTAGTTATTCAAGTTGGTTTGGCTTTTCTTGCTATCAAAGACATACCTGTAGAATTAATTATGCTTTAGTATGTCTCAACATTATGAGCATGTTATCAATGTAATGTATAGGTTGGTGATTAATAATCCAGCTACAACAGGGACCAACTTTGGTAAGTTTATTTACTTCTCATATGCATCAGTCTCCTTATGAGTCATCTCTTTGCAATTGTATTATTGAATTTAAGATTATGATCACAATGAACTCTAAGTAAGGAATATGCACAAATTTGCAATAAGACTAGTAATCTAGCATACAATGTTTGATCTCCTGTTACATAGGCCAAGAGATCATATGTTAAAAGAGATTACAACCAACAATAGGGATACATCATTTTGCAGTTGTATTGTTTCGAAAAAATGGTTGGCAAATGATTTATGCACCTAGTTAGCATCGGAATTTCAATACAAGGGGATTTGTTGAGATTTACAACCTCGGATCACTTGTTACAACTGTTTATTTTGATTGCCAAAGAGAAATGGTTGTGGGGGAAGAGTGAGACCATAACATTCATCATGAGACAATCAATACCAAGGAAAATATTAATGATTAAAAAAGAATCTATATCTTTCTATACACTTTTATTCATAATTTATGATCAGTTTTAAAAAGATTAAAATTTTCCCATTTAGACTTGTCAACTAGCACCTGAAAGCACTTGTTATCGAAATCTTATTGAAAGGAAAAAAAGTTGTAATAGAGTTGTTTACTTTTGCATATGTAATTCCCAAATAATACCAATATCTTATATTTGATGTGAACTATAGTTGAACTTCCAGTGTATAGGTACAATCCACAAAAATGCTTTTGGTTATTGTCGTATAAGTCTTTGTAGTCAAGTGTTACTGGAGAAAATTAAGTATATGTTAGAGGTGGAAAATACTTGGATAGGCCTGGTCTAATATACACTTCGTGGATTAAGTGTTTTTAACCCTTCCACCTATCAAAGCATGTAATATGTGAGAACAAGTGTGTAATGAATTGTTTCTAAGTCAAAGTTGTTGCAAATGTTGTAGTAAAATTATATGAATTTTTCTACATTTTGATTGAGTGTTCATTATTTTATATGTACTTAGATCTTAGTTTTCATTCCATTTTAGTGTTGAATTAATTAAATGGCTTATGTATTTCTACTATGAATATAATGGGGAAAATTGTAAATAATTCGCTAAATTATACCCCTTATGCGGATATATTCTTAAACTTTTAAATATTGTAATAACTCCCTTAATTTATATAAATGGGCAATAACTCTCAGAAGTTATAGATAATCCAATAAACTTTAACCGGTATACAAAAGTACCCTCTTAAACTTATCAAAGTATACTTTAATATTCCAAGATAACCTAAATGATTTTTTAAACTGAAAAAGCAAAGTTTTATATGTTACCAACTTATCAAAGTTTATAAAGATATTTTAAAGTTTTTGAAAATTCAAGAATATATCCATATGAAGATAAAGATTAATAGGTTATTTACAATTTCTTCAATAATAACAACACTGAAATTTACTATATAAGCACGTATGTTCATTTCCTATTTCTTCGTACATTATCGAAAGAACCCAATATTCACTTATATTCTAATCTAATGCATATGAGGCTCCTTGTCCTTACTCCTTTCCGATAAAGATTTTGTACTTCGAAATTGGAATATGAATATAGTGGTCCATTTCGTTGCATCACTCCGATCCAAAGGAGGAAAACACTAACTCCATAAAAATGGAATAACCCAATTTTTCACAAAAAAAAAAAGAAAATTGTTTCCATTTCTCCAATGGCGACTCTAATATTAAAAAAAAAAAAAAAATCTTAATTTTATTGAGTAGCTTATACTAAGAAGAGTAAATTTAAATCGAATTAAGCAAAAATGAAAAAATGGGGCTCAATAATGAACCATCCAGAGTTATTTAAAACACAACTTCGATTGATGTCATTCTTTGGGAGGATTTGTGGAAATAGTTAGGAAAAATTAAGTAATCACTAATCACTTATGTTAATAGGACCTTTTGAACATAAACTCATCAAATCCGTCTCGACCTAATGTGGCTCACAACTTATAACCGGCCGCCTTCAACCTAAGCCTGAAACACGACCTGACCAGCTAAAGTAAGCCTCTAATAGTTAGAAGATTCTGGATAAGATTAGGAGACTAAGTCAAGCAACTACCGATCTACATATTCGAGGCACATTAAAGACTATGATCCCACTCTACAAAACTTATAGAAATGGCTTTACTCGCTAATCGCTTTTCAATTGCTAATACCACTCTCTTATAAATATAAGAATATCGTCCAACGATAAACTATTTGATAATTTATATAATTAAACCTGCTAATTGCTCTCGAGCTCTCGTACTCTCCAAATATCTATAATTGATTTTAAGTATCGGAGTAATTATACTGAACAACCTTCCAACATTTCTTTATTGTGTTTCTTTTTTTTTTTTTTGTTTCTGGCTTCACCACTTATGTTTAGTCCAATTAGTCTTTAGCCAATACCGGCAAGATCTTTAAAACGATAACTCACAAACTATCAGCGTCAGTTTAGTACTTGTCTTTGCAACAAGTTGTACATGTTTCCGTCTCTTTTGGTCTTCTGATTTTGAATTTAGAGAATAAGGTGATAACGTGTACGTGTATGATCTTTCTTACTCCACGTCTTTACCATTGCCCATAGGGAGGTTCTCTTTTTGCTTTCAATCTTTCCAGATACATGATTAACTTGTTCATTTTGTTACGAACCATGTACCCCATCTATTGATTGGATGCTGATGATATGGTCAAACCCCAACTCAAATTCCAACCAACCACTAGCGGAGACATATAAATAGAGATAGAGGTTGCGTGCATCATATTATTCTAAAAAAAAAAAAGACCGTGCTTATTTCGCAAAAAAATATTTTTCTAATCTTTTATTTTATATTGAGTTTTACTGTTATTAAAGATGTTGTGCACTGATAATTTTTAGTGGTAAGTGATAATGGAAGACAATAATATTAAGTATAATGACCAGTGCTCAATGGTGTTGCCGTAGTTACACACCATAAAACATGCTAATCGAAGATGAGTTATTTTCCATTAACATTTCTTATAATAGTTAAACACAATTACCGGCTATTAGCTGTAACACTCAC
Organism: Lumnitzera littorea; assembly: GCA_024138015.1. Taxonomy (NCBI): domain Eukaryota; kingdom Viridiplantae; phylum Streptophyta; class Magnoliopsida; order Myrtales; family Combretaceae; genus Lumnitzera; species Lumnitzera littorea. The sequence goes on from JAMXBB010000001.1 coordinate 113,584,078, forward strand.
ATCCTATCCTTAATTGCTGCTAAAAGCCAGTTTTTTTTTTTTAATATTTAATTTTTTCTATTAATTTTATTAATTTCTTTTTTTAAATACATTAATAATTTCTATAATGTGATCTTATTTCTCTTTTTTTAAATGTATTAATTCATTAATAATTTCTTATTTTTTTATTAATTCTGAATTAATATGATTTAAACTTTTTTATTTTTTTCCTCAAATTTTATTTTTTTCTCTTATTTAAATTCTTAACATTTAATAAGTTTTACAAAAAAAAACTTATATTAACTTAAATTCAATTTTTTATCTATCATTAATACATAATCAACTTATAATTAATCATTTATCATTAATTTAATGATATTATTTTTAAAAAAATTATCCTTTACCATTACAAATAAACTAATTTTGATATGCAATAATTTACTAAATATTATCTAATTATTTTTTTCCAACTTAAAAGCCTTTTTTTTTTCTTTCTCTTTCCTTTTTTTTTTTCAAGGAGTGAACCACCCAGGCCGACCCGCCAGTTCAACGGTGGGTCGACCCAGCGATTCACGACCCAGCGAGGCGACTCCTCACCTAAGCTCTTAAAGCTCGACGGTTCACTAGAGCGATTCAAGATCGATCCGGGCCAGTTTACGGTTTAGAACCGGCCCTTATCCAGATCTAATTGTAAATAAAGTCATGCTCAAAATTATGAACGAACGTATAACTATACAATTAAGGAAAGTTAAACTCACTTATTTAAGTCAATATGAGAAACACATATTGGAAGTATTCATTTGCTATTGCAATTATAATGTATTTTATATACATATAAAAAGATTTTATTAACAAGTGTATTTGTTATACTTTCTTATACTCAATAAAAACATACATATTGGGAAATAATCATTGAAAAAGTAATTTTATTACATAGAGTAATATGATTTTGTTAGGAGAATTTATCTAGTTTATTTTCATTTCTAATAAATGGAATTTAATTTAATTAGCATTATGAAAAAATTATACATACATATGTATATGTGTGTCTATGTGTATGTATATGTGTATGTCTATATATATATAAGGGAAAAAAAAAAAAGATTATGATGGCTACATAAGAATTAATGTAACTTTGAAAAAATAAATATGGGATTTGAATGTTTGACCACATACATATAGAATTATATATTGACCACAACACTATGTTTAGTTTCACTAAGTATTGAGGAAACTGTAAATAATCCTTTAAACTTTAATTTAGGTATAGATTTATCCTTAATCTTTCAAATGTTATAATTTACCTTCTAAATTTTGATAAATTAGTTATATAAAAAATATTTTTATTTTTAATTAAAAAAAAATCATACCATAGTTAGATTTTATGGGGTCTTGAAGTATACTCTTATAAGTTTAAGGTTATTTCTGCACCAACGTCAAAGTCTAATTAGGCCATTTGCAACTTATAGTGGTTATTTCACAATTTATTAAAGTTTTAAGGAGTGATTACCATATCTAAAAGTTTAGGAGGTGAAATTTACGTATAAATCAAAGTTTATAGGATTATTCCTAAATATTTTACTCTATAAAACATAACTATCGCATCTTTGTTATTATTTTTTAAATAATTAAATTTTGAGGGGACCTAGGGAACTAGGATCTCTCCCGACCCCTAAGCTCCGTTCTAGCCTAGGAGGGTATGGGTGAAATCACCGGCCCTTAGATATTGTAGAATACAAGTCATACAGTATTATCTTAATCAACTTATTAACATCATACTATAAAACCTGACAGTTAAAATATAGGGAATGTAGGAAAGTGCAAACTTATAGGATGATTCTGCATCATTCGAGTATAAGTATAGTAGTTTTTGTTGCTCTAATCTAATGGATAGGCCTTGTGTATTGAGATTTGGTTGTCTTTTAGCAGTTGTAGTTAGAGTAATGATTAGATAATTTCTTATAATATATAGAAATGATTTGGAATAGATGAATTGAAATGGATTGGAATATAATGGAATTAAGATTGAAAGATATTTATTTTTGTATTTAAAGATGTTCATCAAATAAAATGGAAAGAAATGTATATTTAATAGTATATGTTATTAATTTGGAGATCAAATAAATAATTTTAATTAATAAAAATGAAATAAGATTGCGACTCCATTTTTTTTTTTAAGTTAAACGATTTTCCACTTAAAAAGTAAATATAGAAAAGAAGATAAGATCTAATATGGTAATTTCATTCCGGATCTACTCTTATATATCAAATATGGTATAAATACTTATTTTCCCCAAGGATATATTGCATATTTTATCGAATTGAGTGCTGTCTCTTATTTTTCGATTTTATTTTATTTATGACATTTGTCCGGTACGTATGTTTCCTGAATCAAGGAAGATAGATGCATTATTACTAGCAGGAAGGTTCAATTTGATTAAAAAACATATAGTCAGTATCTTCATTTTTCATCCCGATCCGCACTTCACTATTGTAAAAAGGTAGAATCTAGTATTTCAATGATGCAGGTAATATTAGTTTTTCATTATTTTTATTATATTATTTTATCATTTTATTAAATGATTTACTATGGGCCAATTATAAGTTGATACATGTTCATGTAATTAGTCCTAATATATATATTGGCTAAAAATTAAGGAAAAAAAATCCTACCATTGACTCATAGAGATAAATCATAGGCCATATGTTTGTTTAAAGATTAAAAAAAAAAAGAAGAAGCTAAATTATATTGACTATTCTCATAAACTTTTTAAAAACACGAACACCCCACATTTTTTAAAATACAATACTTATCTCTTATTTTTATCTACTTGGATGCTGATATGGTACAAAATCTAACATGTAATCTCCATGTTTTTGCCACATCAGTATTATTGATTGCTTTATTTAAATAGTATAAAGCAAGCGGATAAAATATAAAAAATTTTGACATAAATTTCAAAAGTTTTAATCATTTTATTTTTTTTTCAAGTTAATTAATATGTCATATTAATTACATATAATATATTTTTAAAGAGTTTAATATTAATAGACATAGTATCATTGCTAATGAAATACATAACAACACTATCAGGTCCTCTTCTACATTACACTGTAGCAAATAATTGAATAATAAGCAACAGGGAGTTGGAAACAAGTCGTCTTCTTATCTTTGCATCACCGTTTGACAGCAATAAGTGGAAGTTGAAAAAAAGATGCTTACCTCATCTTGCAACCAATGAAACTTCGCCATTGTCAAATCAACGTAGCTCAACTTTCTTCACCAATTCCGATCACCCTCCCGTCTTCGTTCAAGCTCCTGAGTGCAGCTCCTTCAAGCTCAGTTCCAGCCATGGAGGAAGCGGAGCGCTGGAGTTTTAGAAGATGAGGTAATGTGATCGAAGCTAAGGAAGATGATAGCATTGTACCACTCACCAAATGAAACATGAGCTCCACTTTCTTTTTTTCTTTTTCTTTTTTCTTTTCTAAAGTCGTCGATTCTTATAAAAATAAAGTGTGTTATTCATTATTTCTATATTTTTTCTTTCTCAATTTGCTCTTTTCTAATTTTTTATTAACTCATTTAATTATTTCAATATAATATATGTAAATGTCTATGTGTACATAATAATTATTTGAAAAAAAATTAGCACCAATCTATTTATTTTTAAATTTATTTCTATTTTTCATTATTTTAGTTAATTAATATTATTTTATTTAAATAACATAATTGATAATGTTGACATATCGATAACATGTCAATTTTGTGCCATGTTAACATTTAAGTAGACAAAAATAAGAGATAAATAATGTATTTTGAAAATCCTAGGGTGTCCGTATTATTTATAAAGTTTATTTTCTTATAGCAAGAAGTACTTACTGCAATGGTGACTTTATCGCATCAATTGCAATATTGAACATAGATTATAACAAAAAATAACAATATGCCCATATTTGATATTTTTGGAAAATAATTAAAATGTTTACTTTTTCTTATTAACTGACTAGCCGTCTAGACTTTTTATTCTCTATGGAAAAAGAGAGAAAAAAATTTCATTTTTCAAAAGACAACATCTATTTTCTATAAAACAGAATAGAAATGTCACCAAATATAAAATTTTTCAAATCAATTACCACATAAACAAAGTAATAAAAAAAATTTTTAAATAATTATTTTATTCTCATTCTAGTTTCTATAACCGCCAAAATAATGGAAGGATAAGATTGTTTTCAAATAATAAGGTTATGAAAATTGCCAATTAGAGTAAAGGAACGTGAGCCTGGAGGAAATTAAGAAGATCAATAGAAGGCCTAGTCCAACAGGCCATTGAATTGGTCTTTTTAAATATTATTAAATTAGGGTGATGTATGTTAATTAGAGTTAGGGACGGGCTGCATCCAGCCTGAACTTGCCTAAGTTGGGTCTTAACCATGACTTGACCCGCTCGAGCTTGGAGGGTTGCCACAGTTCAAGTGGTTAGACTCGTCGAACCGGCAGGAGATGAACAAGAGTGGACTAGCGAGTTGACTTGTCATTTCGACCAGGATATCAAGTTAATGAAAAAAAAGCACTACAATGTGGCGCCAGCAAGCACGACAACAATAGCAAACCTTGACAACACGACATACATACATATTTCCATACAATGACACTCGCTTACACACTATCCCATGACACACAATATATATATATATATATCTTAAGTATGGTCAAAAGTTGCTGCACATTGCAGCGTTCACATGTAAATAATCCACCGATTCATATTTCAAACCGCACACACTGATACACTTCAGCAAAATCAAACTCTCCACTTCAATAATTCACAAACACACTTACACACACATTTACCACACATACACACTGCACAATAAACAGGAGCGTAATGTAGAGAGTCAAAGACATGACAAATTCATACACATGAGGAGATGAATGATGAATTTAAACGTTTTGTGTTTTCAATTGTTTTAAAAATTTTTAGTATACAATAAACGCATAAGGATTCAAATTTGAAGCACTCTGTGTACATGCTATTAATTTTAGGTACTCTTCACCAATGTGTACACTCTTCACCAATTGATTTGCTCTTCACTCTTTGCCAATTTGCATGCTCTTTGCTCTTTACTCTTTACATTCTGCTCTCAATATTCAAAAACCATATCACACTCATCATCAATCTTTTTCTCCGTTCCTATAGTAGTGATATTTTATTTTATCCCAGTTAGTTAGTAAATATTTTGCATAATAGCTTTTTAAAATTTTGTTTCAACTATAAATTTTTTCACATAAAACTATGGAAAAAAAAGGATCTCTTTTTCCATGGATCTTCCTCCAACAAAAAGGTTGGTAAAGGAAAGGCAAAAGTTGGTGAAAACAAGCAGTTCATAAACTTAAAGGATTATAATATCTAGCACAACATCACAAGCGATCAACTGAAAGATATATATGGCACTCATAAAGTTCCTCCCAAGTTTACTTTGTTACCACTAAACAAGGAAGGAAAGTGATGCTACAAAGGGCGAAGAAGCAATAGATATTATAGAGGACAACGTCCAAGAGCTTCAACATAACGATCTAAGTAAACCTCCTAAACTTGCAAAATATGATATTTTCACTAAACATTTCTCTAAAATTATAGATGAAAAGAGGGATTCTTTTGTACAATGCAGCTACTGCACTTCAAGTTATATGTGGAAAAAAAGCGATGGGAATGGTATGCTAACAACACATTTGCAAAGAAAGCATCCCATTGAGTACAATATCAATAAATCTCAATATCAAATTGCATGTGGTGGTAGTTCCCAATCATCCACATTATTTTGGTACGATTGGAGAAACAAAAACTAGCTCTAACATAGTATATTGCAAACGTGTACCTCTCCCTTAACCCTTGTAAGTGCAAGTCTCACCTTCAATATAAACAAGAGGCATTGAGCCTATATGCTCGTTCTTTTGATACTAAAACAATGTGAAAAACCAATCATCAATTATATTACAAAGGTAAGCAAGAGCTAGTCACAATGTTCAATTTCTTAAATACATAAGTATTGATATGTGCATATATATGAGTTGATAGATGGCAAAAAAATTCCTACATAAGAATAATTGGTTACAAGATAGATAATAAGTAGCAATTAACTAAAAAACTATTGGCCCTTAGGGTGTTCAATAAATGTCATACAACACAAGCAATATGATGTGTAATCCACACAACGGTCTCGAACGCCAATGAAGTTCAAATGGGAATAAGGAACGGGAAGTGAGAATGAGGTTTTGACTGCAAATGTGTATGGATATCATACACTAAGGGACAAACACAATCAAGGGTTAAGCTCAAAATAGGGTTCGATACAACTTACGAATACTAAATGTCACTCGAGTTTCAAATGAGAAGTTAGAGATGACTCACTAACTTACTCAAATGAAGAGTTCACCACAATTTTAAAGTCAAGATTAATAAGAACATAAGAAAGATTAAAGAATTATTCGACACTCGATAATCCGAAACCACCAGCTCAAAAGGGCTCAAGAATGTCCTTACTTCCAGAAGGAACATTCAAGTGTAAACTCTCTATCTGAATATTCTTCACTATGCTTGATAATTACAATTGTTGCTATTTATAGCAAGTCCTAAAACCCTAGTGGCAAAACTGTAAATAATATACAAGACCTTAAACCTTAAAGAATAGCCCATAATTGAAATAAGAAAACATTTACAAAGTATACAAAACTGTACATTTAACTTAGTGGTCAGCATGTAGTCATTCGAGCTGTCTATGGGCTCAAGCAAGGGCCAGTTGGCAATCGAGTGTCCAAGCGGGGGTAGGATGTTTGGAAGTCTTGTTATGCTTACCCAAGCTTCTAGTGAGGCTGGCCCACAGTTGGTGCACTCATAAATTGCTTGGCACTAACTTTAATAAGCTATGCCGAGCTATTCTTTAGCTTAGGGGCTTCGATCGTTTGGTTTCTTCTCATCTCGACAGATAACAAGCTTGATGCTGAATAGTTCCTTTTCCTCCCTTCGGCCTTTGGCCATCCGTCCAGCTTCGACAAGAGCAAGTCATCCTTGCATTAGGATAGGTTGGCTTTGGCTTCTGGTTGGTCTATCTCAGCTTTTGACAATTTGACCTCAGCAAGACGGTCGTCACGGGCTAATTCCTATCATCACTACGAGGTTGAAAAGAAGTTGTCCTCAACTTTAGGTTATGAGTGCAAGCTCGGATGCCGAACAGGCTCTTCTTCCCCTTTCTCTTTACCATAGGCATTGGGCTATTCTGGATCTCCTCTACGCTCATTAGGGTCAAGCAATAGCTTTTCTCATCCTTTCGAACCATGTAGGTATTGAGGAAACCTTCATAGATCACTCTCCATTCATACTCCTAAGGTTGGCCAAGAAGCAAATTTGCCACATCCATAATTATCACGTCGAAGTCAACCTCGTCTTCGTATTGTCTGGCCTTAAATGTTATTCGAACTCTCTTATGTATATGGACTATACCCTTATTAATAAACCACTTCGCGAGTAAGTCAGCAATTTCATCTTCTCATTAGCTTGATAAAAACGATATTAGTGCAACAACCTCAAGCAACTACCAGGGAACAAGTCTTCCCATTCACCAAACATCGGATCTAAAATAAGTTCTCCCTTTGACCTGAGTCTTTCATCATGTCGACTCGTCTGCTCATCAAGGCCAAAGGTTCTCCCTCATTGGGGTAAATGTTTATCGCTTCCTCACTCTCAAAGCTCTCATCACTATGGCTCTTTACCTGAGCATCGTATCCCTTACCCTTCAAAATCATTACCCTCTTGTTCGGGCATTGGGAGGCAATGTGTCCGTAACCCAAACATTTGAAGCACTTAACTTCTCAGGCTTTAGTGTTAGGCACTCTATCCTGTTGTACTTTCTTAGTGTCAACCTCATCAAGTTGGCTTGACACTCCTTTCTCCATCCTTTTGTCAGGCTTCTTCTACTCTGCATACCTCTGAAGCTCAAGGCTACCTTGCCGAGGTCAAATGGTCAGCTTCTAATGCCTCCTCCTCCTCTAATGTTCTATTCTCAAGGCTAAGTTGATCGGTTCACCCAATGAATTGAATGGCTAAAGTTCGACTATGTCGACAATGTCATCTCGGAGTCCACTCAAGAACCTAACAATGGTGCGGTCCTGTAAATCAGCAATCTCGCATCTCTTCATTAGAGTTTCGAACTTCTGCAAGTACTCTTCAATAGTGTTTCGACCTTGCCTTAAGTGCTAAAAAGCATGGAGCACTTCTTGCTTAAAGTATGTTGGCATGAAGCATCGATTCATCAACCTCTTCATAAACCTTTAAGTTCTAATCGGCTCTTCTCCTTTGGCATCTAGCTTGGTGATCAACTTATTCCACCAAAGACTTGCATATTTAGTAAGGGATAACGAGGCTAGCTTGACATCGGTTCTGTCATCACACTCATAACATTCAAACAACTTCTCGACTTAGGGAACCCAGTTAAGGAACTCTTCAGGTCAGCTACTACCATTGAAGGTCGAGTGACATTATCTTTATAGACAACGGTGCAAGATGTACACTGACCATAAGAGTTTGAAGTATTTCTTTACTCAGAAGGAGTTGAATTTAAGACAAAGAAGGTGGTTAGAATTGATTAAAGATTATGATCTGAATATAAATTACCACCCTGGAAAAGCAAATTTGGTGGCAGATGCATTAAGTCGAAAGAATTATGAACAGGTTGCCTTACTGTTAACACCTCAAGATGAACTAATGCAAGAATTTGAGAGGATGCAAATTGGGTTTAATTGGTGTGAACCTAATAGTCAGTTGATGAATTAGGAATTACAACCTACTCTATTAGAGAGAATAAAGCAAAAGCAAGAGGAAGATAAGGGTCTGATGGAGATTAAAGAGAAATTAAGTAACGAACAAGACCCTAACCTTAAGGTAGATGATAGAGGTATAATAAAATTTAGAGGAAGAATATGTGTACCATAAGATGCTGACATAAGGAAGCAATTTTTGGATGAAGCATACATTACAGCATATACTGTGCACCCGAAAGGAAATAAGATGTACCAAGATTTAAAACTCATGTATTGGTGGAATGGGATGAAGAGAGAAATGGTACAATATGTATCAGAATGCATTACATGTCAACAAGTTAAAGCAGAACACCAAAGACCAGGAGGACTATTACAACCTTTAGAAATACCGAGATGGAAATAGGACCATATTACTATGGATTTTGTGGTAACATTACCAAGGACTCAAGTTGGATAGACTAACAAAGAGTGCACACTTCTTGCCTTATCGGACAGGTGATTCAATGGAAAAGATGGTTAGGCTATATGTCCGAGAAATAGTAAGGCTACATGGTGTTCCTGAGAGTATTGTTTCTGATCGAGATAGTTGGTTTGTATCCAAATTCTGGGAGAGTTTACATAGAGCTTTGGGTACAAAATTGCAGTTTAGTACAACTTATCACCCACAAACAGTGAGCAGTCTGAACGAACAATTCAAACTCTAAAAGATATGTTACGAGCATGCGTGTTAGATTTAGAAGGTGATTGGGATAAATATTTGCCGTTGATAGAATTTACCCACAATAATAATTATCATACAACCATATAGATAGCACCTTATGAAGCATTATATGGGAGAAATTGTAGATCGCCACTGTATTGAGATCACAAAGAGTATGCCATAATTGGACTAAACATGATCAATCAAACAAGTGAAAAGATTAAGATTGTTCGACAATGAATGAAAGAAGCTCAAGACCGTTATAAGAGTTGAGCTGACTTAAAAAGAAGGCCATTGGAATTTGAAATTGGTGATCATGTTTATATTAAAATAAGCCCATTCAAAGGACTCGGACGGTTTAGTTCAAAGGGAAAACTGAGCCCACGATACATTGGTCCATTTAAAGTATTGGAAAAAGTTGGCACTATATCTTACCGAATGGCTTTACCCCCAAGTTTATCGAGTTATCATAATGTATTCTACGTATCCATGTTAAGAAGATTCATTAAGAACCCAAATACGATAGTGAAAATAGAGCCAGTGGAGTTAACGAGAAATTTTCAACTGGTGAGACAACCTATAAAAATATTGGATAGTCGGGTTCAAAAGTTAAGGAATAGAGATATGGAGTATATAAAGATTCAATAGAATGAAGGTCCAGACTTGGAGATGACTTGGGAACCAAAAGCAGCGATGGTGGAGCAGTATCCATGGCTTTTCTAACTTCTAGGTTAATAAAAGTATGCAAATTATTGTATTTAGTCATTTAAGTGCAAATTAGATATACAGAAGTTTTGAAGACAAAACTTTTTTGAAGGGGGGGTGGAATTGTAAGCCCTAAAGTTAAGCCAAGTGACCGTAGGCTTAGAACACAAAATTTAGGACGATCAGTTGAAAGATCCAATCAAATCCAAATTATAAACTATTGATAGAAAAATTAGTAAAAATAACCCCATAAACTTGAATTTAAGAGAATAAGTAATAAAATAGGAGACTATAACATTTTCAAATTTTAAGTATAATAATTGTTAATTACCGAAAAGGCGAAAAGTGTAATCAAATAACTAATAAATCACTAGAGATAGATTATATGTATACTAAAAATTATAGAATAACCTAAATAATAATTAGGAGCGTTCACATGTACCCCACATGTATTTACGTGTAGATAAAAATACGCGAAATTACTTAAATTGGCCAAAAACTTAGTAAATAATTAAAGAAAATTATTAATTAATTGTGGAAAAATCAGAGGGATAGGGAATAATGAAAATCTGGTCATGGCAAGTCAAGATCTGAAGAATAAAAATTAGCCAATTAGAATCAAGTAACACAAAAGCCAAAAATTAAGGAATTTGGACAATATCTTATCTAATTAATGCATATTAATTACCACCAAGCTCTATAAATAGGGAAAAAATTCACAGAACTCCTTTGGACAGTTAAGAATCAAAGAAAAATAGAGAGCTTCAAAAATTTAAGAAAAAAATCTAGAAAAAAAAAGAAGTAAAGTAAAGAAAAGGAAACTGTGCAGTTAGGACTAATGAGCCAAACCCACACCTCACCACCACCTGAGACCGAGCCACCACCACCACTCGGGACCAAGCCACTACCACCACCACCACCCCACTCTAGAACTTGGACCGGAGTTAGACGGCCAAAAAGCATCGAACCGGATGAGTCTCTTATTTACCCCGATTTTGTATAATTTTGTAAAATTAGTTATTTTACCTAGAAAATTATGAAACTTGTTATTTTGAGGTTTTATTGTATGTAAATTTTGGGAAAAATAGTGATTTAGTTTAATCACGTCTGAAAATATAGGGTTCTTAACAAATTAAGCAAAATCAAGTATGATTAAAACTAAAAATAGATAGGCTTAGGAGTATAGCTTGGAGCTCAATTTTTTTCTGTAAAATGCTTATGAGATATAGAACAATGTTATGAAGCCATTTTTCTAAAATTAATTTTTGAAATTTTTAAGTTAATTTTTAGCCCTAAAATGATGGAAAAATTAGGTAATTTTGAGTTAATTAAATGATTAAGACACTAATTACTGATTTAAATAGTAATTAGATGTTTAAGGATGTTAATCTCTAATGTAGAAACCTAATCCTAGTCTTTGGAGTATAAAGTGTAATTAATTTAGGAAAGTAGGTAGTAATTGTAGGAAATTAGAAATATGTGGAATTGAAAATTTAATAAACCTAAAAAAATTAGGGTTATTTAGATAATATTATAATAAAAATTAGAATATACTAAATCTGAAATAAAATTTAATTTTAGGTAATTGTATAAAAATATAAGATTTTCTCACATCGGGAATAAATCTGATACTCCAATTAAGATTAGCGTGTACCGAATAATTTAGATTACTAAATTAATAAATTAAGACCCAATAGGATCTTTGAATACTCGAGCTTAATGTGATTAATTTAACATTAGGATTCGAGCATATTTAAGACTTAAGAATCAAAACTAGAATCTAATTTAGGATCCGAACCCCGAAATAGAGTAGAAAGAATTATTAGTATATAATAGGTATACACGGAAAAAGGAGTTAAATTATAACTTAGAATATGAATCCTTAAAGTATAAATACTAAAAAGACCTATTTGTATTATAGAACACCCAGAGACGAATCGGCTTGCAACTAAGTGATCGGGCGATTGAGAAATTCCAAGTAAGTTGGGTTATTACTTATTATAATAGAGTACTATTTTTATGGCACTCGGAGACTTAGGATTGTATATGGTTGTGATTGTAACTAGTTTATGCATGTGTTTGATGTATCTGAATTCGTGCTAAAATTGTGGTATGATGGATTCTGTGTTATAATTGAATTAGTGTGAATTGTTTGAAAACCTTAAATGAAATTTAATCTTATTCGACTTTAATGACTAAAAACGCCATGCATTGCAACCCGTTAGGGGATCATTAGGATTCTCCAACCAAACACCAACCCCTTCAATAGGGATAGCGCAAGATTGCATAATGATCCCTTCTTCATCCTTAGTTGAACTAAGTGACAGGAGAGGAGGTCGCAGCGAGGGTGAAGTCAATGGTTCAAAGGTGGTCGCAGGAGGAGCGAGGTCTCCGTTGCATAAACCTGGGTTTGGTTGTGAGCTGCTGCATAACATGGAAACTCCTCAACCTGGATTAGAGCAGGTGAAATTTCTCTGATTTCACAACGGACCAGACTACGTTGTGCGATGACACTTGATTGTTGCATTGCATGAAAATAATTGCTTGATTATCTTGTTTGTGCTTGTATGCATTCATGAGTCTCAAATTCAACTTATTGAGCTGTGGTTGCTCATACATTTATAAATCCTTTTGCAGGTCTTGATTTCTAAATACTTCAAGTATTATGCCGCCTTACAATTACCCAAAGGTTAGTCCTTTTGAAGCCAAGAGTGTGAGGATCAATTTACTTAGTAATGATATGTAGCTAGAGTGCCCTTTGTAGTTAAGGATGAAAGACTAATAGTCATTATGTAAATTAGTGAACCGTTATGTTATGTAAAATCTCCTAGAAAATTCTGTGGACTTTACATATAATTATATATGTTTATTCAAAATTTGTGATATTTACCATAATTGTAGTTAAACATTTAATCGGACTGTTTACTTCAGAGCGAGGAGTCGTCAACGCCCTATGTAGATCATGTTTATGATAGGCACTGTGAGGCCAGTTACTATCATAAAATGATTTACACGGTGAGACTGTTGTGACTCTGCGACTTTGGGGGGTAACAACATACATCGGTGGTTAATTAGTTATAATATAAATTTTTCTTTAAGTCATTTACGTCCAAAGTCCAAAGTTTAGAGACCAGAAATCTAATATTCTAGGTACATCATCCCATATACGAGTCCGCTAAAGAATCTTCACATATAATCAACAATTACTCCTCTAGAAATTACCACTATGAGCCCCTAAAGCGAGCGGGTTAAACACAACCAACAGTTAAGGTCAAGTAGGCCGAATATAGATTAATCTAGTTAGATCCTTTCTAACCTAGCAAATACAACTATACAAACATGCGCTACATACTCGAAAAATCGAATCTGAACCAATTATAAAGTACAAACCAACCATGGAACCTAAATCTAACAACCTGACAGATAACTGGAAATCCACAACTTTAAGTTCTATATAAAAAAGCTCTAACCACCTAACAAGAAAGGAACTCGATAACCACCATGAATCTAAATGAAAAACAAGCAACACGTTAACTTTCTAGCACTCTATGACTAAGTTCTACCTAGGAGTTATTCCCAGAGCTATACTTCTCTAAATAGAGGTTTCAAAAGGAGATAATATAAATACGTAATATGATGGAGTAAAAAGTTAATATATTGATATATAATATTATTTAATTACTCAAATCGTAAAAGTACAATATATATAAAAGAAAATATAAGGTGGACACATGATGAGAGTGTCAAAATATATAATTTTACTAATCGATATAGTAATAAAAAAATACGTACTTTAATCGAATAATATTATAATTCAGAGAAATACGTAAGGAAGAACATATTAATAATCAAAATCCAAAACATAAATACTTAACAAATAATATAATATACTACGTAATTATAATAACAACCGTAATAAAAATATCTAGATAGTAATATTATCAATATTAATAATAAGGCATAACAATAATAAGATAATATCGTCGTAAACCAAATTAACAGTTGAAATATATATATGATATGAGTATTAATGTAATTGTATACTAAACTAGAAAATAGTGACCTAATACCAAATATAATAGGAAATAGGAATCTAATACCTTAAAAATACATATACACATAATTCGATATTATAAATGTCATGCTCCGAAAAGGTAAAGTCACAACAGTCCTGCCGTATGAGCCATCATAAAATAAAAACTATTCTCACATCTGCTATCTTAAACCTAGTTCATACTAAGTGTACTCGAATCTACCCCTTTGAAGCGTCCAATTCGATACCTAGTTGATATAAACCTATGGAGTAATCCTTTGAAATAATTTGTAATAATAAACTTGTAATTTGACCTTATAAAAGAGTAGTAGTAAATCCCACAAGTACCTATTATTTCACAAACAGACCATAATATTGAAAACTATCAAGTCCTTTAAGGAGTATTATGTAGTTTTCCTTAAAAAATAAAAAGTTAATACTAAGAGCAATAATCGATCATTTCTTATTGTATCTTGCTCCCCGTCCCAGTTTACTAGAGTTCTAGTATTAGGTAGGTACTTATAAGCCATTTGAAACCTGCAAAACAAATTATAAAGGAATAAGCGACAACTTGCTCAATAAGTGGGGTGGAGATAGAAGTATATACTCAGTACATCACAAGTAAGATTTTCAACCAAGTTAGTTAAATGCAATGTATGTACAAGCAAATACCATCAGACAACATTATCCGTTCCATCGTGAGATCAGAAAAATTGCGTCCACTCTAATCCGAGTTAAAAAGATTGACGTTATACACTCACGAATTGAAACCAAACTGAGCTTTGTGCAATGGAAAGTACCCTCCTCCCGTGACCACCTTCAAACCACGACCCCCAACCTTATCACGACCTCCTCGCCTATCACTTAGTTCGGCTAAGGATAGAAAAGGACTATTTTAGCTATCCTCATTGAAGGCAGTCCGTGTTTAGCCCGAGAATCCTAATCATTACTTTTAGTGAGTTGCGATACATATCATATTAGATGTTAAGTCAAGTTTGAGTTAATTCATCTTTTTAAGGTGATCAACCAAGCTCAAACAATTCAAGCATAATAATATTCACAGAACAACCATATCATAGAACTCGACTCCCATCACAGCAAATCGAAACCCAACCACAAACGTTGCATGGACACAAATAGCTAACTATGGACACAAATAACTAACTATGGACACAAATAACTAACTACAATCACAAACCAATACATACCAAAATCTCCAAATATTTCGAAATAATATTCAAAAATACTGTAAAGCATTAATCCCACTTACCTATTCAAATACTTAATACGAAAGACTCAGGTTATCAACAATTTGATCACCGGGGAATCCTATATATATATAACCTAAATTTAGTTTTTATAATAGTTACGAAAATATTAAAGTTTGATCTAAAACGATTATATATATATATATATATATATCAAGTTAAGTTATTAACTATTGATAATATACGTAATTTATACTATTATATATTATATATCATTTCGATCGTATTAAAATGTATTTTTAATTTATTTAATCAAGTTTCAATTCCAGTAAGGTTACCGTTATATGCATATTTTAGAATATTATAGAGTTATAGGTTATATTACTTAAGATTGTTGGATTTTAATAAAATTAGTATCATTAGATTCGTACAAACCTAGCAGCACGTATTACGAACCACATTTCTATAGATGACTTTTAACAGGTAGTTCAAGCTTTTAACACAACTATATGTATATCATCAAATATTATTATACTATATGTAATTTATGTTATTAAACCATATTTTACCTAATTTATCAATATAATCCTATAATATAAGTATCATCTAACCCTAATATCATATAACATATCCCGGTCAGTAAAATATTATTAAATATATTAAAAATACACTTTTTATCTAATCTGATCAGTATACGTATGCAAAGTTTTTATTCAACTATTTTTTTTATTTTAACCTATTATTACTAGAATTAGATATCGGTTTGTTATTTAAGTTATTTTACTACGTAAATTCATAATAAATAGCTCATATTATCAAATAATTCCTCGAAAATTTCTATAGACTCCTAAGAATATGAGGAACTCAGCTAGTACTTAGTTTCAAGTTTTAGTTCTATCGCTTATATATTCGTATTTACAATTTTACCCCTAAATTACCTAATTATAATCTTTTCTTGCACCAAATTGATTTCAACATGTCCCAACATTATTATTATTCACTAAAAATCAGCACATGTCCATTTCATCATTTAATTTCATATTTATTTCACAATTTCAACCAATTTTCGAGCTATTTTTAGGCCAAAAAATCAATAAATATTAAAAACATTCAAATAAAAAATCAAGCTACATAGAAATTATCTATATATCATGTATATCCTATACAAAAATTATAAGCTAGAAACTATATCATTTACTGTATTTATTTTGAAAGTCAAAATTTAAATGAATAGTGACTTTCTTGAGCATGTACATAAAATAATTACAATTTTTCAAAAATAAAATTACAACATGAAATTATATCTAAAATAACCTATAAATAATTTTTTTCATAACTTTTTGACTCAATTTAATATTCTTAAAAATTATAAGAAAAACAGGACAGAAAATTGACTAACATGTTCATTAGTGCTCCGCTCACCATTGGCTAATGTAGGTTTGTCAGCCAGTAAGGACATTGGTGGTGCTCCATGGTAGTGGAAGAGTGTCACAGTAGATCAAGGTTTAGTCTAGGAACAAGCTAGGCTCAATCCTTGCTCTATTTTTCCTATTTTTTCTAAATATTTTTTCTAATTTTCTTTAGGTGTTTTTAGTTACCAAAATGTTAAATCTAAGTCCTATTATCCTACTTATAGTTTTCTAAGTCAATTGGAATATTTCTTAGCCATTAAGTAATTATTTTTTTATTTATTTAGTTATTCTTTTAAGGAATTTACAAGTATAAGGAGTCATATTTTTGTTTAGTTACTTTTGCTATAGCTAGTTGTTCTTTTTAAGCTGCTCAACATTTAATCCAATCATATTCCATGTTATTTCTTTTTTTTTTTTATAATTTTTAAAAGATATTTTAGGGTATTTTGGTATTTTATATTAGTATTTAATGATTTTGGTAATATACGCATATATATATCATACACGTAATGAGTAATTATATATATGTAATCATATTTCTAGCATATCTTTTATTTTTAAGATATTTTTCTTATCTAATTCTGTGATTTTATAGCTTATTATGAATGATTATATAATTTTAGGTTAATATACGAGTATATTTATAAAAATACGTGTATACTCATATAATATATTATGCTATATTATTTTCTTTTATTACCTAATTAACTTATCTTTAAGTGCTCATTATATTTTGAGTTCATTTTTAAGGGTTTTGATCAGTTTTATACTATGATGATTAATAACACTTTTAAGGCTAAAATTGGGATTTTTTATCATTATTTTTTAAATTTAACTTTACTAGGTTATTTCAACTAACTTTTCTAACTTAGTGATAAGTTTGGACTCCATCTGATAACTTTTTCCAAAAACCCTAAATTTATCTACAATTACCCTAAATTCAACTTTAGGGTTTCATATAGAGTAAATTTTCGTTATTTTGATTGTATTCTTGATATTCTTATTATATTATGAATTTCCAAATGTACGAAAATTCCTCGATTAAGGTTATTAAGTTTCTCATAAGTTTTTAGCCTAATCGGTTTACTTTTTTGAATGCCCTAGATCAACTATTGACCATAATCATACGAAGACAGGGCTTTACCTTAATATTTAGATGTTCATATCTTAATTACTGATTTATGAGATATTACAATGACCAAAATATAATAACTTCATATAAAATAAAATCACAATTACGATAATTAAATTAATTTACAATAGAAATCAAATAATACAAAATAATTACTGTTCACAATAATATAGGAAAAAGTAAAAGATAGCATATTACGTATATGATCACAAAGAAATGAAATTGAATTAACTCGTGAAATAAAGGAGAGGTTGGAACACTAGTTGGACACTGAATATAAATCTAAAAGATACAAAAATTATAATTTATTTAATAATATACCTAAATAATTAACAAATATTAACTTACCCGTATAGCTCGAAATGAATGGAAACAAGACAAAAACAAAATACACACATGATTGTAAGGCCTAGGGCTTAAACGAAACTATATTTGGTTTGACAAAAGAAGGGGGAAGTGAGAGAACTAGATGGTGGAGGAGATTAGGAAAAGGGTCTTCAAGGGGGGTGCCGAGAAAGAAGAAAGAGAAGAGAGACGAGGGACAAGGGGAATGATTGAAGGAGTGTCGATTGTTGGGATTGGGGAAAGGGAATTTATGGCGAGGGAGAAGAGGGAATTAAGGGCAAGTGAGAGTTTGGAATTTGATGGCAACGATGGTATCAAGAGAAGAATAGAGGATGAGGTTAAGAGATAAAAAGAAAGAGGATGAGAGAAGGAGAGAGAAAGGATGAAAAAGTGAGCCAATAGAGAAAGAGAAAAGAATTTACTATGGTTGAAAAAAATAATAATAATAAAGAAATAAATAATTAAATGTAATAAGGTTCATAGGATTGTTCCAGAATGTTCTAAATTATAGGTAGGTAAGAAAATAAAGAATTTGCTAAAATGAAAACTAAATAGTATTTATAAAAGTAAATCATATATAAAAAAGTGTTGTAATATATAGTACTAATAAAATATTTATTTCTTATATGTAAAATAAAATTTAATCTGTTTAATATATACGTAAAATAAGGATATTAGAAAAATAGAGTCAGAACCTTAAATTAGACATCTACCATATAATATATACTTTAGAATGAAATTGGAATTATGTGAAGTTTAATAAATTAAGAAATCTTCTATTAGGAAACTGTTTTTTAACGATACGAGCTAAAATAATTTCACAACTTAAATAAATTACTAAACAAACTTAACTAGAAAATTTCACAATACCAACTTTGAACTTAGCAACTATTGGCATTCACGAGTTCAGTATTCTTAAGTAGTAGAAGTTAGATAGAAAGACATACCCAATACTCTGTTGCATAGCTCGACATGTCCTTGCAGTCGTAGCTTCAACAACTATAGTGGAACGGACATTAAGCACCATCGGTCTCATTCTTTAATGACTATCATGCCTCATTGAGTGCTATTAATGTAAAAGGTATGACCCACAATGAAGATTGGTAAAAAGCAACCAATAAAGAACAAGAATTAATGGGGCATTTATTAAGGAAGCAACTCCCCTTGAGAAAGTCAAGGCTCAACATCTAAGCAAAGTAACTCCCAAGGTGAGAGTGATTAATCTATTTATTTATTTTTCTTGAAAAGGCTTTTTATCACTTAGAGAAACTTAAAAAAAAAAAAAAAAAGAAGAGGAAAACCCCTCTAATCAAAATATTTTCAAAGTGAGGCAATAGTCATTTGCATTAGATTTTTATAAAGCTAGATATGAAAAAAAAAAAAGTTTATACTATAAGACATTTTCCTCAGAAAAACTATCATGACTAATCATATAAATCAAACGATTTTTGAAAAAAATAAAAATTGACTAATGTACTAAATTTTTTACAAAAACAAACCAAACATAGTGAACTAGGCAACTTGATTCTAAGTACTATATACATCGGTACTTACTAGCATAAAGTGATCTAATATGTAAGGAAAAAACAATTTTTTTTACTCAATTAACTGCAAAGTAATTACGAATGGAACAAGCAAAACTTTATTACATCTCATATACCGGATGCTATTTTATGTACGCAGTTATAGCAAAATCCAATTTCATGAAAGGTGTAAATTTTGTAATGTAATTTGATATTCAATCCTCTTACACAAATATGAATTGGTTGATTTTAATGTTCTTCTACAAGAATTCCTTCGCACCACTCATTAGAGGGAAAAAATTCATTGCCAATTAAAATCATGTACTGACAAGTGTGGGAAAGAGAAGAAGGAAGAGAAAGAGAAAAAGAGAGAGAGACAAAACTTGCTGACATAAATTTTAAGTAGAAAGAGACAGAGAGGTGGTGAGAGAAGGAAAGTAAGAGATAGAGAGAAAGAGATAGGAAAGAGGATAGTAAAAGATGGAAAGAAATTATGTATGTTGATAATTAAACTCTATACTATAAATAAACTCTCTGTTTTAGGTTTCACTCATAAAAAAATTATTACCTCTTATCATCCTAAAAACTAAGCTATAGTCCTTCGTATAAAAAATTAAAGATCATTGTGCAATTTGTTGTCTTATCCCCCATGCTCCTAGTTTGAGTTCATCTCCCAAAAAAATAAGAATTGAATCCAATGAGATTGAGATTATTTGTCACATGGAGGACAATATCATGTCCACGAAAAAATATACTGCTATGAAAGAGTGGGGTAACAACTAGAATTCCATTAAGTGCCAACTATAGATATATAGGTTCTACAACCAAGAGAAAGGATAAAATTATATAAGACCTCCCGGAGTACAAGATATACAAGCATGTGGACCGGTGGGACGAAAAGGAATTTAAAAATTACATAAAATTATGTCACCCAAGATATTACAAGGTAGTAAACAAATGGTTTCTGGAAATGTAACACCTAAAAATGCAAAAGAAAAAGTAAGGTCAGCATGATATCACTTGGGATTGCATGTATGTGGTTCTCTATTAAGTCTTTACTGCTGCTTTTGGCGTGTGTTTTTTAATTTCTAATGGTATAACTACTTTTGATGTATAGTATAATGTACGCAATGTCACAAAATCATATATCTCTTAATATGAAGTATAATGCGTATAATTTGTAATGTAATATGTAATGTACTTTTTATTTTCATAAAGTATTTGCAATATGAACAAATTTGGAATTTTTTTTAATTATTAAAAAAAAAGCTAATAATTTGTGTTCACAAAATTCATTAAAATCCAAAAAAAAAAAAAAAAAATTGTACAACTACTTTACAAGCTATCAAATCACCCCATTAAACTGCTAAGTTAAATGAACCAACTTGGAATTAGCCATAACCGAGCTCGTGCTAGTTCAAAGTGAACCTAGCCCACAACTTGATGCTTTACTCCTAATCTAGTGTTAGTAATCTAATGATTATATGATGTCACTTTCATGTAAATGCTAAGCATATACAAATGAATTAAAGGAGGGAAAGGGAAGAAAAGAAAAGAATCAATGAGAAAACCTAGCCCACAACCCGATGTCACTACTCTTCAATTGTTATGTGCACAAACCCCAACGTATTCACATGTTTGTCTGTTATTTTATGTTATTGTGTGTAAATCTTTAATAACCCTAGTGTAAAAGCTATGTTGCAACATAAGACATTTACTGAAGCTTTGCAACACAATGAAGCTTAGACTAGTGTGGAGATCAAATTTCACATTTTCCTTAATTTTTTAATTTATGAAAAGATCTTAATTAATTTGAATTGCTTGACAAAAAATTAAAGAAAAACAGTTTCTATTTTTAAAATTGTGATATGATAAAAAGAAGAAGCTATTTTTGAGTAACCAAAGTCAGAGAAATAAAAATTAAAATTAGGTGTACAATCTAATTTGAAATTAACATTTTGCTTTTTTCAAAAATTGAAGTTTGGGATTTGGGGGGTTTTTCAATAAGCACTTTTATAATACTAATTAATGAACGTTTTCAAGATATAAATTTGGTCAAGGAGCAAAACGGATCATCAAGTAATTGTTTTTCAAAATTAATCAACTACTATAGAAATTCAAAATAAATAAATCAATATATGCTTAGTAATAAGTTTCGGACCCTATTTAGGAATCAGAGCCAATGAATGATACGAAAAAAAAATACGAAATTGGACAAGAAAATAAAAGAGTACACAAATATCAAAGTATTCAGCACACACAAATCGAGGTATTATTTTGACACTTGAGTGATGGTTTTTCATTCATGATAAATTCTGAACAAAAGTTTCGCATGGTTTTGTCATTTTTCGTTCAGGGATTATACGTCAACCAGAATTTGTCATAGACCGAATATTTTCATTGGAGACCTTTAGGTTACTGTTGGGCCTACAGTTGCTTTTGAAATCTGGATGGAGCGGACCCAATTGTGGGCTTATTAGAGAGTTCGGGCCTGATAAGTCCAATGGGCCAGGCTATTCAGCTCAATCAACAAACTGCAATTTTCCAGATTCACTGATTAGGCACGATTTCTCTGCTAATTTTCCCGGCAACCAAACCCTTCCGAAACTCCAACCAGAAAAAGTATGGCCAAGGATCGAGAGAACGGAGTATACTTTCCGGAGTCCGACGAAAACACCGATTCCAGAAAGAAACCGCGATCCCAATCACTGTCCCGCGACGGCGAAAGCATGGAAAGCGAAGGAGAGAGAAACACCAAAAACAGCAGCGACAAAGGAAAGAGAAAATCTCACGAGAGTTCAGATTCCGAAGATAATGATTCGAGAAAACGTGTGAAGAGAGACAGGTCCAGGAGGAGATCGCGAAAACGGTACAGTAGCAGCAGTAGCGAGGAGACAGAATCGAGCTCGGAATTCTCCGATTCCGGTTCAGAATCGGAGTATTCAGACTCGGAGAGTGAGAGTGAGGACGAGAGGAGAAGGAGGAAAAGGCGAGAAAGAAGGAGGGAGGAAGAGGAAGAGAGAGAGAGAAGGAGGAGGCGGAAGAAGAGAGAGAAGGAGAGGAAGAGGAGGAAGAGAGAGAGAGAAGAAGATGAGAGGAGGAGGAAGAGAAAGAAGAAAGAAAAGAAAAAGAAGAAAGAGAAAGACAGGATAGAGAGAGGAAAAACTGGTGCAGTGACTAATTCTTGGGGAAAGTATGGAATTATTAGAGAGACTGATATGTGGTGAGTTTTAGGAATTCAATCGTTTAATTACACGTGTGATTTACATGCAAGATTGAATCTTTATGATGATCGAGATAGGATTTTTGGCAAATTCTGTAACTTGATTGCACGCAAGTTTGTATCTTTATGGTTTTTTAGTTAGAAGATCGAGCTTTGATAAAACTAGTCGAGTTACTCCCTTGATGACAGAGGTTGCAATTTGAGGCACGGAAGCAGTCTCTTCAAGTATAAGACTCTGCGCACATCCTAGCATCCTTTCCCATCTGGTAGCGAAAGCGATTTGCCGCACCAGTTATATGCCCCTTTTTAATTATTGAATCGGAACGCATTAGAGTCTTGATTTGAGTGATATCTTCCTTCATGCCATAATCGTTGTGGCAATTATTGGGTTGGCTTACTGCGATCTATATGCATCATGTGCAAAACAGTATTGGTTCAGTTCTGCTTGGATTGAGAGGACTGGCTAGATAAAAATTGTGCATGGTGCCTAGATAGGAAATTAACAAGGACTTCATGCAATTTGTTGTGCTGGATTCGGAGCTTTAGGCATCTGGGGCATGGTTTGCTACTTTATCATGAGAATATTATTTTTTGGTAGTTGGCATTTGAATTGATTGCTTTTTCAGTTTTTAGCTTGATGAGACTCTTCTGGAGATGCTGTGGATAGGGTTTGGAATGATGAAGGAATTACCTTGAATTCAAATGGCCTCTAGTTTAATGGAAGGAAAAAGACTATGGTTTAAAGTGTCGTTGTACGCAAAAAACTTTAGTTAATAGTGAGTTTTAGTGGCAAAGGATGGTAGGAGACAGAGAGAGCAATCAATGACTAATGGTGTGGTTAATTATCACGGAAGATGTCAATGAAAAATAAGGAAATTGATTTTCATTTAATAAAGGAGGAAATCATTTTTATAATTTTATATCAAATTTTTTCATGATTGTGAGCCACCAGCATTGGTAGCTGACTACTTTTTGTCGGCTTGCACTGCCGCTTAATGCTAAAAGATTTTAGTGTTTGCAACCTCTTAAGAACTGTATGATGATATTTGATTACTGCGAAATTTTAATTATAAGAAATATTGGAAAAGGTTGGGAAAATATTTTCTGTGCAATAAGCATACCCTAAAGGCAGGAATAATGTAAGGGTAAGTAAAAAGCATCATGACTGTATAATGTTATCTATAAGGCCTTGTTGATTGATTTTATACTTTTGGGGGGCACTGAACCGGTTTTACTTCAACATAGGTGATGTGGGGTTATAGAAGGATTTGTGGAAGTGGTTAGGGGGAAATCAGTGGTTGGCAATCACTCCACAAAGTACTATTCTCAGTTTTGTACTTCTCTTTTGCAACAAGTTGTGTTATATTTTCTGTCTCTTCCAGGCTTTAGATTTTGAATATGCAGTAAAGTGCATAGTTAAATTCTGAGAAACTTGTAATATTGTAAGCATCCTAGAATTGTGTTCTGCTAGGCTTAGTTCAGTGGTGGTTGAAGTACAAGGAAGCAAAGATTTTTTTTATACAATAAGGTAAGGCAACTAAGGTGTAGGTTTTATTTTACATATATATATGAAGTAGCTGACATATAGTTAAGTTTTGAGAAACTTAAATCTTATAAGCATCACAGAACTGTGTTCTGCTGGGCTAGTTTAGCAGTGGTTCAAGTAGCAAGAAATCATCCTCATGGAAAATACTAGAAAGGAAGCATTTTCAATAAGGTACTGTTCTACTAGGATTAAAGTAATTGGCACACCATGAAGGCATTCTTAAGGAAGACATTAAAGGAAGTGTCTTCTATAATGTACTGAAAGATGCTTATAAGCAGACCATGTGCATTGCTTAGAGAGGAAGAGTGGTAAAATTACAAAAGCTCTCATGGCAATATTTGGCTTTACTAAGACACAATTAACAGTTGAATTTTAAGACCTGTCAGTAGGGATAGAATGATATACATTGCCCTTTTGTCTGTACGGGCAAGATTTCATCATGTTATCAAGTGTTCTTTTAGTTATCTGTATTGTAGTTATGTAAAAAGATGTATTGCATTTGTTTTATAAGCCAAAGATCAAAGAGAGAAATTAATTTTATGTGCACATTTGGATGTAATCATCTATCTAACCAATGCCTTTGCTATAATAAACTAGGAGTAAATGGACTTGTCAACCCACATATATAATGAAACAGGTCATGACTTTTTCATTTTGTTATATATGGCCACAATATGAGAATTTATTAGATATTAGGTAAATATGCAGTCCGAGTATTGGTTTTGCACAAGCTACTGCTGCAGTTTGCAGTCTGTGTCCTTGAACTTCATAACATTGCACTCCACTAAAGTATTGATAAGTATTGCTGGTGCTATAAATGCAATGCCAAAGTCATTCTATAAACACAATCCAGTGCCAAACTTGTCCAGTACTTAGAGAGCTGTGATGGCAGGATCAGTCCTGAAGGCTTATATAGTAAGCTTATTGATGTATACTGGACTGAAGACCATAAGCATTAGAATGTCTGTATAATTTGTTTCTGATTTGCTGTCATCTTCTCTCATGTGGAAATTAATTTCCTGCAGGAATAAACGTCCAGAGTTCACTGCATGGTTGGCAGAAGTAAAGCAGGTGACCTATGATTATGTCCATGCTTTTTTAAACTGCAAGGAATTTACATATTGCTTCTCATCATGCTGTTTTTAATGGTCATGTACTACAAGTTCCTACAGATTTGTCTGAGGGTTGCCAGCATGGGAAAGGCTTTTTATTCTGCCTTCACAACCACCCTTTACTGAAAACCTTGTATAGAGCAACTAAATCCCTGGAATTGATTGATCCATCCATCATTTTTTGTCCCCTGTTGTCCAACATTTGTAATAGAATCTTGTCTTCAGTGCATTTAGATAAATCATTTTTTTTTACATGTTTTGATATGTTGTGTAAATATTTTGGAACCGCATGCATAATTTACATTTTCTGCTTGTGTTTTCAGGTGAACCTGGAAAGTTTACCCAATTGGGAAGAGAAACAGATGTTTAAAGAGTGAGTTGATTGTAACTGAAGATTGCACCATGCTTATTTTTGAATCTTAATCATATTTTCTCCTTTTTGTCTATATCTAGTGGATGAAAGTTTTCATCTATTTTGCAGATTCATGGAGGATCATAACACGGCTACTTTTCCTTCGAAAAAGTAAGGTTTTGCTGGTGTTACATTTATCTTGTTTTTGTTATAAGAGCTGGAAAACATCGTGCTTGCTCGGACATCATCTTCCTTTCTGTGTTACATTAGCTGGTGTTACTCATGCCCAAACCATGGATCTTTTGTTGCCATCTTTGTTCTCAAATATTCACTTCTCCTGTCCCCTAGCAGAAGTAGTTGTTGAGCCTGAGTGAGTCTCACAATTAGAGGCACAATTATCTGAACTACTATGAGTGTGATGCCAGGTACTATAACCTTGATGCTTATCATAGACGCCAAATGGAAAAGGAGATGAAGAAGGGCCTTAAAAAGGTTTTGACAAAGGAACGAACCGTATTTGATGATGAAGAACAGCGCCGGTATGTCTTTTTTCCCTCCAATGTACCCAACATTGCTTTGCATGCTTGATCTAGAAGAACCTGAAAGT
Source organism: Lumnitzera littorea (assembly GCA_024138015.1). Lineage (NCBI taxonomy): Eukaryota > Viridiplantae > Streptophyta > Magnoliopsida > Myrtales > Combretaceae > Lumnitzera > Lumnitzera littorea. Next base: position 113,610,767 of record JAMXBB010000001.1, read on the forward strand.
TCCACCATGATATGATAACAAGCGCAAAAAAAAAAATTCTGATATATAAGTTGCCCGTCAGTAAAACCAAATTTATTGGCAAAAAGCCCTGATATATGGTATAATTGCAGTTAATAATCTGTCCTGGCAGTTAGTTTGTACATTGAGGAACCTAAATGTAATATATAGTCCTCGGGACTTACATGTAAAACCAGAGACCCTAATACTAAAGTAGAATTGATCGCTTATTATTTTTACTCATATGCCCCTATCCTTGAGGGTTGATGTGAATCTTCATCTGTCTTGAAATAATTCAAGTATTGGAGTATTCTTTTTATTAGTCTTTTTCTCTCGTTTAACACTGTACATGTTCATGGGCATAAATAATAAGTTTTTGTGGCCAACACAAAATTAATTGGTGGATTGATTTTTTGTCACTAATCAAAATTTTAATGCTGATACCACAGTGAGTAACTTAATGTCCCTCTGATTCTTCTACAATGTTGTAATTTATGCCACCTCTTATCTAAAACAATATAATTAGGGAGTATCCAAGACTGAAGCTGACTAATGTCGTCAAATTTATGTTGCTTTTCCATAGTGTTAAATCGATTTATGTTTTCATATGATCCATTTATCAGATCAACAATGACATATTCACTTAGTTGCATAAGGACTGTGCCTTTCCAGGGCTATCTTTAAAAGCTATGACCTTGCAAACAGTGAATCTGGTTTTCATTGCAGTTGGCATCATTATTGCCTGAGTTTTTTTAAATACTCATGTCAATGCATGGGCAATTAGCAGATTCATATCTGGAAATATCCGTGAATTAGATATAAGGGTTATTGTCCACCGTAATCATTGAACACAGGAAACTAGGAGCTTGATTTGGTGAAAGAAATCTGTATATGCCTGGAAAATAACCATTAATTATCTGTCTGCACAAAAAAAAAAAAAAAAAAAAAAAATTGTTTCTTGTGGCTTGTACGAGAATCTATTATGGAGGAATCAAGACTTTTATTCATTGACCAGGATTACTTCAATTGGCATTTACTCCTTGCTTCCTTTGCAGGCAAGAACTGCTAAGAGAACGTGAAAGGCACAAAGAGGAACAGGTTGAGGCTTTAAAACGCTCTATGCAGGGCGGCATGGTGAGCTTTCCACTTGCATTCCTTTGTCTCATGGACAACATTTTTCATCCATTTTGTAGTGCATGCTAATTATTTAATGTTACAACTGTGCAATATTATTGTAGTAATTTAAGAGGTAGCTAGTAACTTTTAGTTATAGGTGGTGTTAAAAGGCTATTATATATTAATCAGCAGCTGATGAAGGTGATTAACACTGGAAAATATTAATTATAAGATAGAAAAAAATGGTTTGTATCTCTATAAATATATATATATATATATATGTATGTATGTATGTATGTATATATTTTTCGTTATTTTCCATTTCTAGTTCACCACCACCATATCTTGCCTTCTCTTGCCACCTACTAGCAACCCCTTTTGGTCACTATAGTCTATAGTAATACTTCAGTATGGTTGCTATAGATAATACCTATGTATTGTAGATGCTAAATCATAATGCATATTCGTCTTCGGTGCGCGGTGCTAGTTTTGTATGCTAGAGCCGGTAACAAAATCTTCAATTTCTTTTGGTATGTCAGGCTCAAGCAATGAAAGAGCAGGCTTTGTTGAGAGAAGAGATGGCTTTGCAATACAAGCTTGGAAACTTTGAGGTAAATATAGAAATCTCAATCTACAACTGCCTAGTCTTGTTATTTCTTGCAATACAAGTTTTATCATTTATCACCCAATTGCATGCACTTACAAGCTAGCATTCACATCTGCAGGCTGCAGCTGCTATTCAGAGAAGACTGGATCCTAATGTCGCAATGTAAAGAGATACGGGCTGTGATTAGCTGTTGAAGTTCCTTCCAAGAACCGCCCATTACGACGATCTAATATCCACTTTATGCTCTGGATATTATAATCAAGATTATTTTATATCTACCCCTAATTTTTGTAGATTAGCTGTCAGTTGTCTGCTTGCATGTGCAGCATATGGTTAAAGATGTCGTTGAAAACAAGATTTGTACCTTGGCTTCTGCATGTGGAATTAGTTTTTTTGTTTTAACTTTTTCCCCTTGTATTTTATTCCGCGCATCGGAAATTCGACAGGAAGAGTTCATTTTCTTTTGAACCCTTGTAGTTGCTAATTAATATATGTTTCTCTATCCACTTCATCCGCCTTCATAATCTGCATGGACTTTGTTGCACATGGCCAATTATTGGCTCCAACATTTTCGAGGCAGATCAATGTTCGCAGGGAAGGACCCACACCTTATCTGTACAGGATGAAATTTCCGGCTCTGATCCAAATCATATTCCTTTTAATCATATATTAATGCAAAGGAAAAAAAAAAAAAAAGAAAAAAGAGCGCAAAGTTATATTTGTATCAAATATCCTTTCTTTGTAGCATAATATAACTGGACCTGATCCGGAGAGAGACACTGCAGGACACGGAATTTAATCCACTTGACTCGATTTTTATTGTTGGTTTGATAGAAAGGAACAAAAGTCGCTCCAGCGAACCGTGCAATGGATCATTTTCTATCTTCTAATTATAGCTGAACAAGAAAGAACACTTATTAAGAGACCGACGCATTTAGTGGTTAAAATAAGAAGAATTCATTGTCCTGAAAGATATTCCCATTTAATAACCGGAGTAAGTCTGTTGTATATTTATTCTTAATAATTGAACCTGTCCACCTGCACTTGTTCTTGCTGGCTCCATTTAGATCTTTATTCCCAGCAACCTTTCTCTCATTGGTCCACTAGAAGCCATTTCGGTCATCTCAACTCCAAACAAAAGAGCCGGAAAAAAAAAAAAAAAGACTTGGATCCAAAATTCAAATGCTCCTTATAAAACAGAATGGGACGGATAGACAGACAACGGCTATGTGCTTTTCAGCTTTTGCATGACTTTTATAAAGGAAGACGTTATACAGTAATAATTAATTGTTTGCCTCATATAATCTAAAGAGTTGCTCGAGAAAATCTCACTATACAGTGCATCGCCGTCAAAATGTTCTTTGCAAAATTTCATAATCAACCAAAATGATGAGATAATCCCTACTTGTATCGTGTAGCCGGTTATGGTTCGACCATCTCCTTTCCCGTCACGCAAATTGAAACAAAGGAAAAGCTAGATGCCCTTTGCCAAAAGGATAAACTTTTCAAAAGTTCAATGTCCAGTCAAAAGCATACTAAAATTTATCCGATGATCTTACGATAGGAGAATTTACGATTTCCAACACATTTATCAATCTCATAACTAGTACACATAAAAGATCAACATACTGAAAATTGTATCTAGCCCATTCTTCACTGAGTATACTTAATAAATGTGCAAAAGGACATGTTAGCCGAACTTAAAAGAAACTTCTTCATACTAAATGTGATCAACGAGTTCTTCAGCTGATTGTGTTACATAAATGAATCTGTATGCAATGAATTGAAACCCATAACCCAACTAATCTATTATCTCCAAGAAATTATTCCACTGGAATGTGCTTGAGAACATGCACTTGCTAAGTGCCATTTCAATAATGAATCATGAATTCCATGAGCGGATCACAACCTTACCCAACGAAGCTTTTCTCACCAATAATTGTTAAACAAACAGACACCAGATGTGTTCGCCGTAATGCCGCGCAGAATGATCAAACACGAAACGGCAGTTATCTTCAACCTGGAAAAGGCATAACAACAACCTAACAATAACATCAGCAGCAGCAGCAAAATCAATAACCCAGAAATGTGATTTCGGCTAGAAGAGGATAAACACTAGTCCCTAGAAGAATCGAAAATGAGAGCTATCAACATAATCACGATCATGATCATTATATATATAATATCAACATAACCATCATCATCACCACCATCAACATGTACATTGACAAGAGAAGCACATTCCAAGCCTGAACCCCCGAAACCCTGACCTAAAAAAAATAAAATAAAATAAAGAACTACAAAAAACTACCCAATCCCCCATACATTCTGGGTCAGTTAATTACAAAAAGGGTCAAATTCTTCTTAAAATTAGAATTTTTTTTAAGCAGCACAAATCCTGTACAGTTTGTTCTTCTTAAAAGGAAGAATCACAGCATGTGGGAATCCACACTCTTGCTTGCCAAAGTTAGTTGGCGCGTTCGGTCCTCGAAGCCGAATCGCTGCCCTATCGTAAACCATCGCCGCCTCTTCAGCAGTGTCGTACGTTCCCAACCACTGCCTCACCCTCCCATCCCTTATCTCCGCCACCCACCTCCCCCACGGCCTTTGCCTCACGCCTCTGTACCTCTTCGTCGCACCACCGCATCTCCCCACTCCGTCGCGCGCGGTGCTTTTATCCGCCGCCGCAGCTGCCGAGTTCGCCACCTTCTCCTCCTCCTTCACCGGCGGCTCGATCCTTATCTCGTTCACGTAACGCTTCACTTTCCGGCTACGCTTCCTCTCACCACGTAATTCTCCTTCGTCCTCCTCGTCACTGGACGAGTCCGTGGCATCCGAGTCCGTGACGGAGATCCTAACGACGCGGACTCCGGTCTTATTCGCGGCAGCAGCGGCCGAATTGCAGCTGTCCTCCGTCGAAACCGTCGATTCCGACTCAAAATGTCCGGAGTGAGAAAGCTTCAAAAGCGTCGTCGCAGCGGAAGCCTCGATCTCGATCGCGTCAAATTCAGCAGCGGGGGCGGCGGCCGAGGCGGAGGAGGAGGAAGAGAGAGTCGTAACGGTGGCCTTCGTAGCAGCAGAGTTGGTGGTAGCGGTGGTGGCGGAAGCTGAAAGCGGAGAAGTTGCCATGACAGGAAAAGAGAGACAGAATTGAGAAATTCGGTTGGACAGAAGAATCTGGAATTAGGGTTAGGGTTAGGCAAAGATGAAATTTGTGAATTCGATTGCGTGAGGTTTTAAATTTTCGAAAGGAGGAAAAATTTTAATTTTTGGGGGATTTTTCGCATCACAAGAAGGAATATTCAGTAGACAAGAATACGACGTCGTTTAAGAGTCAATTAAGCAATAATGTCGGTTCGGATTTTCCTGCCTAAATGAAAGAATATACTGCGACACAGGGTGGCGATGGCATCATAATGGGTAAACATGACAAAATGCATAATTTCGATCAAGTATATAGACAAGATTAGAATCATGATAATAAAGAAATTATATAATTAATAACGTAAATATATATATATGATTATATAATGTGAAATGTCTCTACGAATTTTATATATTAATAAAATTTAAATAAATTCAGTATGAAATTGATGTAACCGTGATCCGCGAGCGAATTGCTTCTGATCAATAGGAGCATGTTCTTAACCGCTTCCTTCTCCTAAATTTTCTGATTTTTATCACCACACGTTTTATTGATGGTATATATTCTTTTCCCCTTTTTCTGCGATCGCGTTTCATTTCGTGTGCTGATATTTCATGGCTATTTAACTTACTAGGAAAAAGAACAAAAGAGTGTGGGGATCGTTGGGTTATAAAATTATCATATATATATATATATATAATAATATTTTATGTATATTCTTTTTTTGATATATATACAATAATTGTAATAAAAGGATACACATATTAAAATAACCTTTTAATAGTAAAAAAATTAATTAATAAGTATTGATCATTATATTGATTATACTCATGAGCTGGTCTAATTTAACTCTATTGGATAATATGCTATAATTTTTTTATTATCTAAATTATTCTTTTTATTCATTGATACCAACAATAAGTCTTAATCACGTACTATTGCCAAAATTTAATGAAATACTGTTAAAAAGTTTATAGAAAATTTAAAACCATTCCTGAACTATTTTATACCACTTTACCTACTTATTCGTATGTTTTCTGTTTCCTTAATTGGTGGTTATTTTAATAATTTGACAACTTAGTAGGGTTTCTAAGATTCCACGGGATTTTGATAATAAACAAAAAATTGCAACTATATCTTCCTTATAATTTTAGGAATAAAGTGGAATTTTTGTATTTATATTCCAAACGTAGGTAAATTACCAATAGACCCACCACCACAATGCACAGATGCTTTCCAATGGTATGGTATAGTAATAGTATGACAGGTTAGTTCATTAAGAAGTTTGCAGATTTCTAATTCTTTTTATGCCCTCGTTCGCTTTTTAAGTTTCTCCTTCTTAAACAAATCATGATACTGTTTTTTTACAAATTAAACCGGGGTATAAATGGACCCAATATGCTTTGTGAACTATCTAAACTCAGCATAATATTTATTTGAATTTTATTGAATCATGCTGGAGTTAACTTATGAGCTAAACAATTTCGATTAGAACTTAAAATTTAATCAAATTTGACTTAAATTTAGATCTTGATATTATTTCAATGAAAATAAATTTTAAATAAACTGAGTTTAAACTTTTAAGCTGTCAACTTAAAACTCACAATATAGTACTTTTAATAGAGTTTAAACTTAAAATTGAAAACTCAAATTCACTTGGTTCAATATATAAAATTTTATACCGACCTAGATATCGTGTTATGCCACATTTACAACCTTAGATTAATTGGACAATGGATTTATTTAAATAAATCTTAAGTACGGATAGTATGCGGACAGACAGCATAAAAAATCCTATATTTCCTCATAGCCACTGCAAATTTCTTCAATTACTCTAATGTAATAAAATCTTGGTCATACATAATTTTTTTCTCCTTTTCCTACCATTGTTTTCTACCTAATCATTCATAGTAGAATAAAAATTTTCATTAATTAGTAATTTTCCATTCACACATGAACGTGGATGCTATGACATTCGGTCAAATTCTAAACTATCCTCTTACGATAATAATCAGCGTTGAAAAGTGGAGAATTTTCTTAAAACCCTTAACACTCAGCTTTAGATAACATCTTCAGTTACGGCAGTAAACAAATCGAACTGAGCTAAGTTTTTAAAATTCAAGCCCGATTAATTTAAAAATTAGCAAGTATGAACCAAATTGAGTTTTTATAAATCGAAAAATTATATTCTTGAATCAAGCTTATTAAGAAATTTAAAATTCGAGCTCGGTTTATTTAAATAAACGAGTAACAAGTCTCAATGAGTCCAAACTCAACCTTGTTTAGATAAATTATTATATTTTATAATATAATATTATTTTTAATATAATATAGAAATCCATGATTTATAATCCTGTTCACAAACTTAATTATGAGCTTACTGATAAGCTGACTCATTAACTATATAAATAAGTTTGCTTGAGTTTAAATAAAAGTTTGAGTTTAGTTTATTAAATAAATGAGCTTAATTTCGATTATTTTATAAATCGAGTTTTAGTAAAACCGAATTTAAAGTGAATAGAATTTAAATAACTTGCAAACAATTTATCTCGTTTATTATCTTACCTTTAATTAATACATTACTTATGTAAATTAATAGCGAAGAAATACCGATAAAATACAAACGTATTTCTGGAAATAACTTTATAATAATCAGGTTAGTGATTGGATAATTGACATTTGGAAGCCTTGAATATACGTGTGTTTTCATACAGACAGCGATTTCTAGAACATTCAAGGAGGGAAGGGATCCTCGTTCAAATACAAAACAACTACGCAAGCCCATCGAAACCATTCCAAACCGCTCCCCTAATATTTTTGTCTTCCAAAAGGCAATTTTAAACCATTCGACTATACAATAGTCATCTCCATTTCCAAACGGCCAACAACCTCGTCATTCCTGATTCCTTATGGAGAAGTGACACCAAATTATATACGTCTTTATATATTTTGTTATACTATATTCCTATTTCAAATAGATGCAAGTAAACATGAGCAACAGACCAGCCCAGACTCTCAACCACCTCGGAACCGCTAAATCACGAGCTCGGTTAAATTGTGATCGGCCTGTGGGTGGTAGTTTTAGACCGGTTCAACCTTGAACCATTCATTTTTAATATTTAATTATTTATTAATTTTTAAAATATATTAATAAATTCTAATAACGTGACATTTTTTCTTTTTTATTAAGTGTGCTGATTCATTGATAATTTATAATTTTTTAATTAATTTTTGACTTAATATGATTTCAATTTTTTTATCTTTTTCCTCTTAAATTTTATCTTTTCTTTATATTCAAGTCCTTAATATTTAATAAGTTTATAATTAATTTATTATTAGTCATTTATTATTAATTTATCTTCCATCATTATAAAAAAGGCAATTTTAACATGTCATAACCTAATAAATATTATCCAATTATATTTTTCCAACTTAATGGTTTTTCTCTCTCTGTGTTTTTTTAGGAGGTGAACCGATCGAACCGATCCATTGGTTTAATGGAAGGCCAGCTCAATAGTTTCGTCCTCTTGAACTGTCTAAATTCTTAAGGCCTGGTAATTTTGAAGAGGTGGTTTGGCCGACCTATTACGGAAGAGCGAGCCAGTTCACAATTCGAAATTAGCTCTTGCATGAGTCTAGGTATAAGTATTCAAACATTAGTTTCAGAATTAAAGGAAATAGTAATACATTCTCTAAATCTACATTTTTGAATTTTCATGATTTACCCCTTCTAAAAATGTAATTGTATATATTCGATAATTTGGATTATAAAGAAAAAGATAATATCATGTTGACATCTTAAATATTTTAAAAATTTAAATAATCTTAACTTTGGAAAAAATTAAAAGATCCAAATCAAGAATTGAATGAATATCTTTGATAATCTTTTTGAAAATGTACCTAATACATGTCGACAGGGTATAAATATATAATTAAAAAATTAGGAATGTTGATACGATCACAAAAGCTTTCGGAGTAACTAACCTATATTTTATAGTGTTTTTATGAGCTTTTAACCTTTTCGTTGTATAAATAAAACATATATCATAGAAAAAATATTAAATATAACGTGTATGCCAAACAACTAACATGCCTTAAATGCATAGAAAAGATGTTTTCGTACCAAACACCTCAACCATCCACTCTCATGAGATTGTCTCGCTAACTTGTTAGTTGTCCTATCTTCGTGTCTCGGGAATTATACAAGAATTGAGAATTTATGATTTTAAATTCCAACAAGTGCCAAGAAATTACAATTGGAGGAATATCCTCGGTTGCAAATATTCATAATATTTCAGAAAATCAATAGAATACAGTAGATGAGTATGATAGATCGTAAAATTGGAACCTCAATATATTTAAAAATAGATTTAGTAAGGGAAAAATGAATTAGTAAATACCGAATATATTGAGAAAAAGATATTTACATATAGATCCTTTTTTCTTTTGTAAATACTACGATTTCTTAGGTATAAAAAGATGGATGAAAAATATAAATACAATCGGGAATACCCGAGAGACCGAGGGGTAGCTAAATTTTTTATATCAAGAGGACGAGATGCTGAGTATAAATTTAGGTAATAAAATTATGATGATGGGCCTACTTTATTCAATATACAAGTGTAGTCATACCCCGACTAGTGGCTGTGGTTTTTTCAAACATAGTTTATATATAACAGGATCGGCTATTCTAGCTTTCGAAAACTAACCTTTGAAGCGATTTAGACCATTAAAAAATGAATGAAGTTGACGCTACAACCTTATGCCGGACTACTACAGATAAGGAAAGCTTACCTCAAGCTCGAAATCGGTCATAATGCTTCGCTAATGCTTATAAAAGAAAGCTCGCACGTCAAACATCTTTTGAGATCGTAATACAAATAGGTTTTTCAATAACATGGATTGCATTCCACTTTTGTTAGAAAAATGGTTTATTTATACTTTATACTTAAGATGTAAACTTTTGCATTAGAATATTTTTGTGAACTTGTGATGTCAAATGATTTCTTATAATCACTAAACATAGACACAAACATCTAGCAGAACCAGTTTTGAATCATCGTTTCACAGGTTGGTATCAGATTGAATCGGATTCGTCAATCTTTGAACCTATTATTATTTTTTATTATTATTATTTTATAAATTTACTTTAATCTTATTCGTGAATTCTCATGAATTATTATAAATAATTTTTCTCACAATCTTATTTTCTATTTTTTTCTCCAAATAATTGTAACACTTTATATCATATAAAGTGTTAGCAAGAGAAATTATAAATTTTATTCCATTTGAAAGTAATTAATTTAGACAACGTAAGTATGATGTTACTTTTATATTAAAATATTAAATAAGGTAATGTAAAGTGAAAGAAGTTGCAATTTACAAAGAATACCAATATTTCATTTAAATTTTGAAATAAATTATTAATATAAGAAAAATGAAATTATAATGTAACTATTGATTATAATTTATCATGATACTTGGTAGATATTGAAAAAGAGAAAAGTAATAGAAGAAAATATGTAATATTTCTTTTTTAAATACTGAAGGGGTGGAATCGGTCTAAACCAACGAGTCAGCTCAGTTAGTTCACAAACTTGCCAATTCAACGGATTTGGCTAACTAAAACGTTTAAGATTTTAGAATTCGACAGTTCGTAAGCTAATTCAGACTTGTACACCCCAAAGTTAAGCCGGTTTGACGACCCTTGCATAGATTTAACTGAAAGTGTATGTTTTTTTATAATATCAAGAACTTGTATTTATAGGAGCTAAGGTAAATAAACTTGAGTTTATTTACGATCCATCAAATCTAAAATCTTGATGATATTTCAATTTTTGTAGCTTCAAAGTGATATCCTCTAAAATATTAATAGAGAAGTAGAACTAGAACCCCCAAAAGTTAAAATCAAGTTGACGCAGATCTTTATCCATTGCCTCAGCAAATTCAAGAACCAGAGATATATATTGAATGTGTATTGTTGAATTGGCAACTAAAAACCTTGGTTGGTATAATTAAAAGGAATCGTGAATGAAGGTTAAAAGAATGTTTAAATTCTTGATAAATTTAGAAGAAAAACAATGACACAACATTTAACTTAGAAGAATATTCATTTTCATAAAACTTCCCATTGTTCATTACAAGCTTGGCCATATACGCATGAAGAAAATTCTATAAAATCTTGATAGGAAAGAAAACTAGATAATAGTACAAAAACTAAAAAAATAAAATCCTAAATAATACTTTAACAAAGGAAACCATAAATACCATACAAAAATGAAAAGATAACCTAAATAGAAAGAAACTAGAAATAACTTAAAAATAAAAAACTAACATTTAGTAGAAAAGGAAACAAATTCGATAACAATTCATCATAGCTCCCAACAACGGTCAATCGACCCCATCAGTTGCCCTTCCTCAACTGCCTTTAGCCAACTAGTCTCTCAAAGCTATGATCGATCTTCAACTCTTTAATTCATTTCGATTCTTTTGGTTAGCTTGCTCTATTGTCCAAATTTACAACTTTAACCTTAACTTATCTAAATTGATATAATTTGGAATTCGAGTAGAATCTTTAATTTAGGCTTCTTAAACTTAATCGTGCACGCATCACGTATCTTCAATCCTACTAAAGCTTTTACTTTTCAATAATTTCAATGCTCTTTTAAATTGTAACATTATCATGCTTCGATGACCCAATTTTTCATGTATTCAATGTTCGTAGCCATAATTTGTTGTGACTTGGGATGTTGTTTTAACCTCAAACTACCTCTAAAAGTTCTCTCTATTAGAGGTGAGTAAGTGAGATAAATGGACCAATCCGTCTTGACCCAATTTAATCCTTGAATTTAAACGGATCGGGTTTATTTAGCCCACTTTTTAAAGGAATAAAAAAAATCTCTACCCTAATTCATTTAAAAAGCAAGTTAAAAGGGTCAACCAAAATTAACCCATTTTAGCCTATGGATTAAACAAACCAATAAATCTCAATCCAAACTCATTTAAAAAGCAAGTTAAATTTAAATGAGCCGGCCCACGAACTAAAACCCATTTGCATATCTCTACTCAATGCCCATCAAAATTTTCATTAATTTATGCCTCATGATTATGTGATAATGGCACTCATACACTTATTTCTAACAACCTAAATAATAAAAATGACAATCAACTCAATAGATGAAACACCCAAGTTTATTAAAAATCATATCCTATAAAATTCTTTTTAAAATTGATGACAAACTTGAAATCTTGTCTAAGTGCTAAGGGCACACTTGTCCTTTTCTATGCTTAAACTTTAACCCAACTTTAATAACAATTTCATCACCTTCTTCCTCTTCTCTTCCCTCTTTTTTATGATTTTTTTTTTCTTTTTCCTCTCTCTCTCTCTCTCTCTCTCTCTCTAGCAATTTCTTCTTCTTCTCATTTGCAAGTTCAAGCTAATTTCTTAAGGTATGTGAAGAAAAGTCTACATTTTGTGATGATTTTTTGCTTTATGAAGCATATCACTTGCTTCTTAAGGCATAGTGTTGGTGCTCACGCAAGTTTTAAAGGTAAACAATCATAAAGCTTAAGTTGTGCATATAGGAGATCTTAAGTTGTTAGCTAGTTCAAGTAAGTTTTGCATCTAAATCCTTGTTTTCTTTGAAGTTTGAGTCTTTTATGGTGTTTTGGAAACTAGGTTATGATTAGTAATGGAGGAGAGTTGGTTGACATTTTGTGGATGGTTGTTTTTAGTGTTTAATGATGGGAATCGAAGTTTAACCACTAAAACTTATATTGAAAGGTGTGATTGATGTTGGTTGAGAAAGAAATGGTGCTTTTCGAGTAAAGCAATGAGGATGAGGAGAATAGGGAAGTACATACCCCTAATACGGATGTGTTAGGTGGACCTATTGGGGCACACAGGCATAACATGATTGTGTTGAGAAAGGAGATAGAAGTTAAAAAGGTGTAAGGGTAACAACAAGCCCTTGTTGAGTGTATTAAGCTACATAGCCATAGCACTACCATATTAAAGAGGAAGTTGGAAGACAAATAAATGCACCATCCCCTATACAATAGAGAGATTCCTCATACTCTTTTGAGCTTCTTTTTACCACTTCATTTCAGATTCTATTGATCTAATTTTCTTTCCAACCTTATTAGCAAGTGTTTTTCAAATCCTTTCATCAAAATTAAACATGTTTCAACAGATTTTCTTAAATTTTGATTCAATCATTTTTAAGGGGGGTTGTAGAGGATAAAATAAAAGGGGATAGGGTAAGGTTATGGTTAAAGAATTTGGGGTTTAGGTTCTAAGATTGGCTTTTGTACTTGTTACCAAGATTTAGTGTTATAGTATCAGATTCCAGTTGTGTAGCTATTCCAAGTACAAGTACTTCACTTGTATGGTTATATATTTTAGGTTAGTGAATTCAATAAACCTAATTAACAATCTAGTATTAACTAAAGGCGTGTTTCATGTGCACGACTAAGCCCATGGTACTGATAGTGCTAGTAATCTTAGTGTAGTAACTCGATGATCTTTACGTGACATTGTCATGAGTGGTATCTGAAATTGAAATGATGTGGGTAGTTACATGTTGGCTTCTTAGTTTCAAAGGTATTAAAAAGAACTCAACACCAATATTATGTATTATATATATATATATATATGTACGTACGTATATATGTGTGTGTGTCCAGGTCATAAGTTGTCCCAATTCTTAAAATGCCAAGATTGTATTGTTTGTTAGACTTAAGTGAAAGATAATCTATTAGTATTTGTTGCATTTAGTTTATTTGTAATACATGTGAGAATGCTTTCCTGCTTGATTATGCACTTATGCTTTTTGGTATTCCATGCTAGGTTTTACCTCATCCTCTAACTATTGTTAGCTTAGATACTTTTGAAGATCTTGGGTACAATGTAGTCTACGATTTGAGCAAAGAGTACAAATATTATTACGATGATGATGATAGTGTTTCACTTAGACTATCTTAGTTCATGAGTTGTGATTTAAGAGATTAGGCTCCTATAATTATTTGACTCTGTTAATTAGATATGTCCAGACTGTAAAGACTATTTATCTGTATACTTGGCATTTATTTATTTGTCTACCTGTACCATTCATCTTAAGATGCCTAGCCTTTTAGTTATTGTTGTAAGGAGGAGTACAAATACTGGAATTAGTTAGTCCGATAGTTAATTTTCATTTTCGTCAATTTCACTTAATAATACACTAGTTTACGTTACTTGTTTTCTTTGGTGAATTGAGTCTCTTCCTGATGTAGATTTCTACATAATTCAAGATCATTTCATGATCTTTCACGTGGTATCAAAGCCTCATACAGTAAGATTTATCAATTTTCTTTGCATTCGTTGCTTGTAATTCAATCACGAGTGGTCAAGGTCAACAATTACAGATCCAACAAATTGAGCAATTTCATAATGATCCCTTATATATTTCATTATTTGATAGTCCAAACATGGTAATTAGAAACATAATGTTTAGTGGAATCAATTATTTAGTTTGGAGTAGATCAATTAAGATTGGATTAGGTGCAAAGCTTAAAATTGGTTTCATCGATGGTAACATTAGAAAACGTAATCCTAATTCGACTAATTTGATCTAGTAGACTAGAGTAGATTATATGGTTAAATGCTAGCTTATGAATTTGATGAAAAGTGAATTAGCTCAGAATTACGTCTATGCACAATTAGCTTTTGAATTGTAGCAAGAAATTTTGGATCAGTATGGACAAAGCAATTCTCCACTTATTTTTCAACTTTAGTTTAAACTCAATAATGTTAGGCAAATGAATCAATACAAGCTATTATAACAAATTGAAAGGTTTTGGGATGAGCTGCAAGTCCTACGCAGTTATCTAATGTGTGACTATAGGAGAGTAAAGTATTGTACTTATAAATTCAAAGAGCGGATAACAAAATTCGAGTTCAATACTAGGTTGATGCAATTTTTGATTCGATTAAATAAAGGAAATGAGTTAGTGCGAAGTCAAATTATGTCAATAGACCTACTACCAACGGTAAATAAGGCCTATTACATTGTTCAACAAGTAGAGAAACAAAAGCAGATTACTTCTTGTGGTGTTTCTGATATTGAAGCCTTTGCTTTTACACCTAATAAAACTAGTTCAATGGTGAAAGGAATTATTGACAAAAGAAAGGATAAGAATTATAATCAGCCAAGTTGCAACCATTGCAAAATGGAAGGGCATACAGTTGACAACTCTTTCAAGCTAGTTGGATACCCTGATTGGTTTATGGGTAAACGAAGTGGAAAATTTAAGAATCAAATGGCTACACAATGTCCGATGGAAAAAGCTTCCACAAGTGGTTATAATACACCATTTGACATTATTGCAAATGATGCAAATCAGAATACTAATACTTCTTTTTTAGTAAGGAGATCAGATGTTTTAAGTCCACAATTAGTTTAAACAATTTCTCAAGAAGCATACAAACAGATGAAGGATAAGCAAGGACAAGATGAGGTAGCAAAAGCTCATACAGCCATTTAGTTTTCTGGTATTTCTAATTCTTTTAAAATTCTTAGTCCTTTCAATAATAATATTGTTAATTGAATTGTAGATACAAGTGCCACAGATCATATGATGCCATTTCAAAACCTTTTTCACCATATTCATCTTTTGAAACAACCTATACACATTAGACTACCTGATGGTACAATTAAAATTGTCCATCTATTAAGAACTATAGTCCTAAATCCATCACTAATCTTGCACAATGTCTTACTAGTTCCCAATTTCAAGCAATACTTACTGTCAGTTCAATGTGTGTTAGCCAATAACAATGTCAAAGTCAAGATTGATTTATCCTCCTTTATTTTTCAAGACTTAAAAACTGATCAAACAATAGCTTTGGCAAAGGCAATGTATGGATTGTATGTTTTGGAAACTCAAGCCATGCGCCATGTTACTTCTCATAGTAATATTTCTCAACAGACATTTGATTTTACTACTTCATCACTTGTTACCTATAATAAAACAAATACACTCTAATTGTTTCATGACAAATTGGGCCATGTATCTTTGTTAAAACTATAGCATGTTGATGGTTGTCAATTAGTTGATTCTCATAACTTCATTGTGATACTTGCTTTGAATCAAAATCACATAGACTTTCTTTAGCTAGAAGCTGCAGTTGTTCATTGATATTGTTTCACTTATTTCACATTAATGTTTGGGGCCCATTTTCTATTCCTTTAATTTCTGGTGCTCGGTATTTTCTTACCATTTTAGATGATTATAGTTATAGTACTTGGACTTATTTACTAAGTAATAAGTCTCAAGTCGCGTTGGTATTAGATACCTTCTTTAGAATGATCAAAAATCAGTTTTCAAATCAACCAAAGGTGATAAGAACAGATAATGGATCCAAGTTTTTATCTCATGCATGTTAAACCGTGTTTTGTGATCTAAGAATATTTCATCAAATTTCTATGACCTACAAACCACAACAAAATGAGCAAGTGGAGCATAAACACTAATATCTTCTTAATACAGCTAGAGCTTTAAAACTTCATGCTAATCTTCCTAAACATTTTTGGGGGAATGCTTACTCACTACCACTTATCTTCTCAATCTTATGCTTATGTCCAAATTACAATGGAAAACTCCACATGAGCTTTTGTTTAGGATAAAACCAACATATGATCACCTCCGGACAATGGGTTGTTTATGTTATATCACATCCAATTCACATACAAAAATAAATTTGACCCAAGAGGAATCAAATGTGTATTCTTTGGTTACGTTCATGAAAAGGAAAGCTTAAAGTCTTTGACATGCACTCTCATAAAATTCTGTTAAGTCGAGATGTCATTTTTTGTGAATCCATTTTTCCTTACAAACACGATTCTTCTTCTCATAATTTGTTTGATAATTCTTTTGTTACTCTTGATTCTCAGCCTTCTTTGTCAATGGATTCATTTCCTTCTATTTTAAACCCTGTTTATTTATCCCTTGCTTAGTTTACTACTGTTTTTGCACCATTTGTTTTGGATCACCATGATAGTTCTTTATCTTTACCTTTGCTTGGTCATCGTTAGCTGAGAAAATCTACTAGGAAACATAAGATTTCGTCTTGGCTTACTAATTATCAACATACAGTACATGGTTCTTCTACTAATATGCCTACTGACACTTCTTCCTTACATTCACGGTACCCTTTGTTCAAACCAGAAACTTTTGCTTCATATCCATCAGATTACATTACATCCTTAGCACATGTGTTAACAACTAATGAACCATATTCATATTCACAAGCTTCTAAGAATAAGGAATGGATTAATGCTATGCATAAGGAGATTGAAGCCTTAGAATTACATGACACTTGGGAGTTGATTAAATTACCTCTTGGTAAGAAACCTATTGGGTCTAAGAGAGGTTTATAAAATTAAATATAAACCTAATGGTTTTGTTAAAAGATATAAGGCTAGGCTTATTACTAAAGGGTAAACTCAAGTTGAGAGCATCGATTGTCATGACACTTTTTCGACTGTAGCTAAGTTGAGTATAGTGAAAATTCTTCTTGCTATAGTTACTACAAGATCATGGCCTTTATATCAAATTGAATTTAGATCATTAGTTTCAGCTAGGATGAGTCATGGCTAACTCCAGTTTCATTGGTTGGATTCTTGTTACTTGAATTTAGGAGACAAGACTCCTTGTTCCTTGGGCTACGATTTGGTTTATCTTTCCATCTTGTTGAAGTAAGATGAGACTTTGGTTTTTCATTTGTTCCGGGTTAGAATATTATGAGATGTATTTGACTTGACCAATTATTGATCCAAATTGATATATTTATGGAGTTTTATTTATTTGCCAAACAACACTACAACATTACAACTTAGGAAATGAAGAGATTCAAATTTGCTCCATCCCGTTTGAGAACTAGTTTTAATGCCATTAGACTAAAATTGCCTTGGGAGTAGAGTTTTGTTTGTAATGTGAGTTGGCAATTTAAATTATGGATTTAGACAGGTTTTGTAGGTTCCTAAAATCTTAGCATGTCCTTATTTGGTAAAGACATGTGGCAAGCTGCAACATCTCCCGTTCTGGAACATTACAATGGACGTGAAACATAGATCTTAGAGTGATAATAATTAAAAAAATTATATATTGTCGTATATATTCCAACATTTACCAAAAATTGATGCTAACAATCACGTGTCCCAAGCTTACAAGGATTCTGAGATACCCCAATGGAAAATGTATAAACATCATAAGTTAACAATCTTATTGATAATCGTGAGACATAAATCTTAAAATTAAGGAAAAAAAATTACTGTGTATCATATATTTCGGCGTATACCAAAAATTGATGCTAACAATCGTGTGTCCCAAGCTGACAAGGATTTTGAGAAAATTATCTACTGGGGTATCTCAAAACAAGACAAGACACTTGTGCTTTAATATCCATTATCAAATTATATATGTGGAAATCTTCCATTTTAATGCTCGATAATTGAATTGCTGCTCAATTAATAGCATTTCCTCCACCCTCCAACTTACTTTGTTTGGACGGGAGGAATGTATATGATATGAAGTATTTGAATTTTTTTTTTATATTATTTTTGGATAATGAAAAGAAGCAAAATGAAAAAAATCCTAATCATTACCAAAACAGAAGGCTCAATCTGTAAAATTCATCTTCATATATGAACATTAGGGTAAGCATCCGTGTTTATCCTATTGCCTTTTATGGTACTTCATTTAATCGAATATAGGATGGATAAGATGTCTTTTTTTCTTTTTAACTTTAGTGAAGAATAAAGATAAAGTTAATTAGCATAAATCCTATCTAAAATACTAAACATAATTTTCATATATTTTGTGAACCATATTCTATCTCCTTTAGGGTAGCTAAAGGACATGATTTCACGTCCAACAGTCCAAATCATTCAATATGATCGGTCACAAAAAATTCATTCTTCCAAGTTTTTTTTATTGTCTCGTCTATATTTTTTACGAGACTAGTTCTATCATCTATTTAATCTTTGATTTAATATTCATTAAATTTAAACTATTGAACTAATTATATTTTTAACCATTCAAATCTAATTGAAATCAATTCCATAGTATATAGAGGACGAGATCGATTTCATCAAAATAGATGATGAAACCATAAAATCATTCATCTTCTAGTTGATGACTCTAATCAAAACAACACACTACTTAGCTCAAACTCATTAAGTTAAAATTTTAACACATGAATTCTACTAAGTTTACTTCAGCTTAAAACTTTAAATTAGAACTCGACTCGAAGTGATAAAAAACTTGAACTCGACTCAATTAAACTCAATTTATCTAAAATATATTTTTTTTATGATTATAATTATATTAATATATATATATATATACTTAACTTAAACTTGACTAACTTTTATAATTGATTTGAATACAATTAGATTCATAAACTAGTTAACTCAAATATTATTAAGTTCAAACTCGACTCAATTAGCTAATCAAGATAACTTGAACTTAGTGTTTAACTTGATTGTCTCAAATCAAGGTTAGATAAATATCAATCCGAATTCAAGTAACTCACAACTAAATGAGCTCATTTACATACTACTCGTTCAAAGTATATTCAAATCTAGATAACGGAAACTATTTAATCCTATTATATCTTATACTTACCATTTCAAAATATATCGAGAATTATGTAGAGTAGTAATATAACCTTATTAATGTTGGATTAACAAATGTTAATGAACTTCTTGACTATGTTTTAATGATGTGATCATGTAATCGAGTGAATAACATTATTAATTTATAATACACAGTGTATATAGAGGTTACAATGCCCACGTTGTGCATACAAAAATCATATACATTACAAGTGCAGAGAGAGAATGTAGTTACGACGAATTCCACACATTTTATAACACGGAGTTATGCTTGCATGACATGTTGTAAGGGGCAACCATCCTTAGTTCACACCAGTTAAAAAAGTATATCTTCCATTTAACTTGGAAATAAGTGTGTCATCTCCATTGTTATTACCCCTAAAAAAATATATCTTCTAATGAAAATTGTATCATTGAGTGAGATACAGACATACCCTTTTTAGAAAATACCATAAGAATATATAGCTGTGAATTAAACAAGACTAGACGATGTTGAAAAAGAAAATGTTTACTGTATTAATGAAGACAGGAACTATAGAGCTTTGGTAGACAATATTAAAAATATATTAGAGACAGTCTTGAGTTATTTTATTCAACACCTCTCAAAATTTAACTTTTTTCTAATTAAATTCCTCCCGGTACTATTCAAATTAAAAGTATGTTAGCTCCAATAAACCAATAACTTTTTTCCTTTTTTTTTTTTTTACTATTACGGCTTTTACTTTTTTATATATCACATTTTCTAGCACATTTCGTTTACAAAATGGAATAGGATAGGAACAAAATTACAATTTTTCAAGAATAGAATAAAGAAGTTATAATTATTTTTTATAGTTATTTTGAGGTATTATTAATAGGTACAAAAATATAATTAAAAAAAATTAAAGAATAGTTATTCCCCCTTACTCCTATAAAGGAATTGCAATTCATCAATTTTCATTAATAACAATTCCATGGAATGGTCATTCCACCAACAAAACACAAGAATAAGTACATAGATAAAAAATAATCATTCCATTCTATCCTTATAAAATCAATCAAACATACTATGAATAACCAAGATATGAAAATCGAAAAGGTTTCCAAATGATGAAATTCTAATCCTATGGAACTCAACTTTTTGATAGAGAAGATGATGAATTTGGAAGATTCTTACCTAAACTTAGAGGTAAGCAACGGGTTAGCCTGGAACCGCTGGTTCATGTGCTCGACCATCATAACCGACCCATAGGGGGTGGTTTCGGACAAATTCAGCTAGCTCAACAGTTCAAGGGCCGATTCAGTCCTTAAATTATTTTTTTAATATTTAATTTTTTATTAATTTCTTTTTTTAAATACATTAATAATTTCTAATAATGTAATTTTCGACTTAATGTGATTCCGTTTCCTTCAAAAAAAAAAATTTTCTCATATTTAAGTCCTTAACATTTAACAAATTTTACAAAAAAAATTTATATTAACTGAAATTGAATTTTTCATCTATCCTTAACACATAATTAACTTATGATTAATCATCTATCATCAGTTTAATGATATTATTTTAAAAAAATTATCCTTCACCGTTACAAATAAAGTAGTTTTAATATATAATGACTTACTGAATATTATCCAATTATTTTTTCCGACTTAATAACCTCTTTTTTCTCTCTCTTTTCTTTTTAAGGAGATGAATCGACTAAGTCGACTAGACGGTTTACGACCAACCAGTTCAAATAGTTTCGTCCTCTTAAACCGCTTAAGCCTGTAAGGCCTGGCGATTTGAGGAGGTGATTCGGCCCAACCTCCCACAAGCTGAACCAGTTCACAATTTGAAACCGGTCCTTACTTAGGTCTACCTAAATCTAGTATACAAAGGGGATTCCTATATTAGTTAATAGCGCAATTTTGGCCAAACATACTATGCAGCGTTAACATGAGAGTTTAACGTTTTTTATTATCTTTTTTGCCTTACCTGATGCAGCACAAAAGTGTTTTGATGGCACAAGATATAGTTTTGACCCTAAACCCAACTTCTTAATATTGATGGCACAAGCAACTCTCGAAGGACCGAAATTTAATTGCACCAACCTGAAAGTTAGGTCACCTTCCCAAAACTATTTGTCTTAGGCTTAATAGGAGGCAGTTTATTCACTGGAGGTGTTTATTACAAACAACGTCGATTTATCACATTAGTATTACAGTAGTAATTCATATTAAAGGGATGTGTTTTGTATTTAAATCAAAATAAAGTTCAGGGATGAAACTCAATTTTGTTATACCATCTATCTACTTATGATTGTGTTTGAAAACCTAAATTTGGAACCCAATATATTTAATGAGCGTAATCCAAATTGAATCTATATATTAATTTAAAAAATTGTAAAATAAATATAATATAGCTTTCAAGTGTCAATTCGAATAGTATGTTTTGAATATTATGTTCAATCTGCTAAATACGTATGTTATTGTAAACTGCATTAAAAGACATTAAATAGTTGCAAAAGTTCCCTCTTTATTTCCAAGTTAAAACATATGGACAACTTAATTGTAACATAATAGCTCCATTCTTCAAGAATCCAACCATTCAGACTTTGAGTATTAGTGTTTGCTTCAGTGGAATTGATGCACAGCACAACGTGACTGATTTAAAAATAAATAAATAAATAAAGTTTGATTCAAACATTCCACTCGGTTTTTTATTAATACTACCAATTGGTTTTTCTAATATGTAGTGTATATAGAAAATGAATTTTTCCTCCTAACTTCAAATCAACATTATAATACGTGGTGTAGCATCAATGTTAAGACGTTGGTCTTTGAGTTCTGCCTCCCAAAATTTAACATTTTATAAATGAATTCTTCCAGGATACCATTCAAATTAAAAGTGTGTCTCTTATCTTATAAATGTGTTAACGCTAGTAAATCAATAATTCCTTTCTGTTCTCTTTTTTTTTTTTTTTGTTTTTTACAATCGTAATTTTTCCTTTTTTATACATCGTATTCCTAACTTTATGTAATCAAGGTATTAAAATGGAAGAGGTTTCCAATTCTTATGATGCGGTTGCAACCCTATGGAACTCGACCTTTTGATATAGAAGACAGCGAATTCAGAAGATTCTTACCTAAACGACCTAGCATATGAAAGGAGGGTCGTACATTAGTTAATGGTGCAATTTAGGCCTGACATACCATCCAGCATTAATACGAGAGAGTAACGTTTTCTCTCCCTTTCCTGCCTTAGAGAATTTACCTAATTTAGCACAAAAGTTGGGTGTGGACCTCATGTTTTGATGGCACAAAACATACTAAGTTATTATATTATGGATGGCCTCAAGTTATTAGCTTTCTGGTTAAGAAAAATTCACTGAAGTTCTAAATATTATTTAAGTTCTGTAAACTAAGTTTTAGAATTTTCGAATATCATTCGTAATTAAGTATTAAAATTTTAATCAACCTTAATTTGAGAATGTACCTCATGCGTGACTGATGCAGGTTGAAAATTGGATGTCCATCGCACATCTCTGTGCATATGTTGCAATTCTTACCCTATGGAACCCGACATTTTCAATGTAGGCGACGGTGGATATAGAGAATTTTTACCCAAACCTAAAATATGATGTGAGAGGGGCTCCTACATAAGTTTTTTTTTTTTTTTTAACTGATAATAAAAAGCTTTCAATAGTTCAATTTCGATCACTATTACAAGTTAGAATATACAATAAGATTACAGACTGCTTATAAAAATACTTATAAATTATTCATTAATACAGTTTTCCACCATATTTTTCTATAGGCTTGTAATCCATTATTATCTAACATAGCCAAACTTCCACAATTGCTTAATGGTGCAATTTAAGCCTGACATGCCATGCGGCGTTATTTGTATGGTTTTGTAACGTTTGTTTCCCTCCTTTCGTGCCTTAGTTAGAGAGGAAGTGGGCCTTACGTTTTGATGACACGAGATATAGTTTTGACCCTAAACCCAACCTATTAATATTGATGGCACATGATTTATAATTCACGAAAGACTGAAAATCAATCGCACCAACCTGAAAGTTAGGTCATTCTCCCTAAACTGTTGTTTTGGCTCAATAGGGGTAGTTATTCAAACAGCATCCATTTATCATGTTATTAATATTAGTAGACGATATATATACATATGTAAAATTTAATATAGTAATATAATCGAAAGATGATTCTAAGATCTTACGAGTGCAATACATATCTGCTAACATTTAAGAAAAAAATTACATAATTATAAATTATACAAAAAGTATTACTAAAATATTAATATTATATCATATCTTAGTATTTATACGTAGATCCTTGCAAAGGTTGATTCCAATCCTTGAACCAACCCGGTCCAAAAATGATCAGGCCCAAACCATCTCTCGAACCGTCGAGCCCTAAAGGTCCAAGCAGTTCAAAAAGGCAAAACCACCCAAACCGGGGGTCATGAATAGCCAAATCAATCTACCATTAAACTAACGAATAGGCTTAATCAGTTTACCCCCTAAAGAACACAGAGAGAGAGAGAGAGAGAGAGAGAGAGAGAGAGAGAGAGAGAGAGAGAGAGAGAGAGAGAGAGAGAGAGAGAGAGAGAGAGAGAGAGAGAGAGAGAGAGAGAGAGAGAGAGAGAGAGAGAGAGAGAGAGAGAGAGAGAGAGAGAGAGAGAGAGAGAGAGAGAGAGAGAGAGAGAGAGAGAGAGAGAGAGAGAGAGAGAGAGAGAGAGAGAGAGAGAGAGAGAGAGAGAGAGAGAGAGAGAGAGAGAGAGAGAGAGAGAGAGAGAGAGAGAGAGAGAGAGAGAGAGAGAGAGAGAGAGAGAGAGAGAGAGAGAGAGAGAGAGAGAGAGAGAGAGAGAGAGAGAGAGAGAGAGAGAGAGAGAGAGAGAGAGAGAGAGAGAGAGAGAGAGAGAGAGAGAGAGAGAGAGAGAGAGAGAGAGAGAGAGAGAGAGAGAGAGAGAGAGAGAGAGAGAGAGAGAGAGAGAGAGAGAGAGAGAGAGAGAGAGAGAGAGAGAGAGAGAGAGAGAGAGAGAGAGAGAGAGAGAGAGAGAGAGAGAGAGAGAGAGAGAGAGAGAGAGAGAGAGAGAGAGAGAGAGAGAGAGAGAATAAAGGCCATTAAGTAAAAAAATAATAATAATTAGATAATATCCATTAAGTCATGACATGTCAAAATTACCTTATTTACAATAGTAAAAGATAATTTTTTAAAAATAATATCATCAAACTAATGATAGATGACTAATCACAAATTAATTATGTATTAAAAATAGATCAAAAATTCAATTTAAGTTAATTTAAGTTCTTTTTATAAAACTTGTCAAATATTAAGTACTTGAATAAAAAGAAAAAATAAATTTGAGGGGAAAGAAATAAAAAAGTTAGAATCATATTAAGCTGGAAATTAATAAAAAAAATTAGAAATTATTAATGAATTAGTACACTTAAAAAAAAAAGAGGGAAAGAAAGTTAAGTTATTAGAATTTATTAATATATTTAAAAAAGAAATTAATAAAAATTTAAATATTAGAAAAAACAGTTCAAAGACTGAACCAACCTAAAATCGCCTCTCCTATGGGTCGATCACGGTTCAACTACGGTTAAGCCCGTAAATCAGCCGTTCAAGGCTGGTTCAAAGTCGAGCTAGCCCGTTGCATAGCTCTATTTGTACACATATCGCATCATGAAGATCAAACATATATACAAATACTATTGTCGAAGTTGTAAACATGACATAAGTTTAAATATATTTTTAAGAATATTCAATTTTTAAGATGCGATATATATATATAAATACCAATATTGTATTTTGAAAATGCAACAAAATATTAGTATTTTAGTAATATTTTTTGTACAATTTGCAATTAAAGAATTTTTTTTAATTTTAACAATAAACATGCAATTTTCTCAAGATCTTACCAATATATGTATATATATATATGACTCCAAGTGTGCATTACATTGAAATGGTAATGTTTATAGGTGAAATAACATCCATTTATCACATTATTATTAGGAAAATGTAAATTTATAGTTTTAATGTTTAAATGTTATTTTACCTGGGTTTTCAACTTTTTATTTTTTAGATCTAAGTTATTAATGTTTTCAAAAGTTCACATTGGTATACTTTTGTCAACACTTTTACTTTTCCTATATGGAAAAAACACACGGTTTAATTCTGTTTATTTATATTCTTATATTCAATAAATGATATGATAAAATATTAGAAAATAAATAAAGTAATGAAAAAATTAACAAAAGTTTGGAAAAACTTAAAACATAAAAAAAGGCTATAAACCTCTAGATAATAGCAAAGACTAATGTACAAAAGCAAGTCACTCGATTGACTAATAAGTCACTTAACTTACCGACTGTCATAGATGGTTACCAAATCACCCTAAGGGGATGGGTAACCTCCTAAGAGTGGTTTGGTGATCACCTATGATCACAAGTCAACCAAGGAATCAATCTCTTTAAGCTAATCGTTCTAACCATCCCAAGAGTGGGGGATGAGGACATATTTATTATAATTTATTGCTTTATTTTTAGAAAATATTTTCTAATATTTCTTTTTATTTTTTATTAATTTACTGAATTGATATTTAAATAATTATATCACTGAATTAAATTAATTTTATGGACTAATAGAAAAATTAATAGTATCAAAAGAAAGATATGCTTTTACACTTTTGCAAACATTAAGAACTCAAATTAAAAAAAATAAAATAAAATGTTTAGAACTCAAATAGAAAAATAATCAAATGTTAAATATTAAAACTGTATTGTTTTTCCTTATTATTATTATTATTTATTATTACACTTTGCAATTCATATTAAGGGGGTGTATTTCATATTTATATACAAATAGATTTACGGTTAAGACTTTAATATACAATACAATCTATTTATTAATCATATATGAAAATCTAAATTAATAACTTGATTTTTTATAGGAAATTTATATGTTTTAGTCTTCAACCTTTGTCAATTTTTTTCTAATTAAATCCTCAATTTTATTTTATTTGAATCATCAACATTTACAAACGTTTGTAAAAAAGTTTTCCTTTAGTAAACTAGTAGTTTTAGCACTATCTTACCAATTAATATGTTTTTATCAAATAAATAATATAACAAAATAACAAAAGTTAATAGCAAAAGCTTATAGAAATTCTGGAATTTTCCTTTAACCATTTTCTCTTTTTTCCACGTAACAATTCACCTGTTATTTAAGATATAAAAATTATAAAAGATTTAGCAAAATATACCTTAAAAATGATTGATTTTCACTATGAGATCTGGAATCAGGGCAAATTTTTAATTTCTACTGTAATTGTCTCGTGTTTTCCATAATTTTGACATCCTTTTAGCTCTTTGAGTATACGAAGTTTGTGCTCCAACTGTAGCTATTTGAAGTGGGGAAGTTTCAATATAATCTTTTATTTATACTAGTTCAATAACGTTTGTTCTCTTTATACATTAATTAATAATTTTCATTCTTAATTTGAACTACTAAAATGTTTCTATTAACCGATAGAAGGTAAATGGAGGTGAATTGAGGCATTTTGATGATGATAGTAACGGTGATAGACTAAATTTATAGTTTTGAAAAACTAAATTTTGATTATGCGGATGGGTAGGTTAACCTTAACCCAGGCCCATACTGAGCCTGGCTAAAAGATTATGGACCTTGAAAGTTCAATGGGTTGGCCCCATAATCAAACACTTCTAAACCAGTCTCCAAAACCCTGGAAAAAGTGAATACTGAAAACAGAGAAGACCCATTTCAATCTCACTGCTGACGCTGCTAGTCTTCCGAGGTGATGTCTCTCTCTTCCTTCCATGATTTGTGTTTCAATCTCTTCAGTTTAGATTTACTTTACATTTGTAATCTTATTTTATAGAATTAATGGGCAATTTCTGCTCAAATGGATCTTGGCTGTTTTACTGCTATTCTCTATCATGTGAAAAATCTAAACTTTTGTTTCACTTCTCTATGTTCGATTGCATTTGTACACAACTGATTAAATTTATGAAATGGGTCTTTGTATATCAATTGATTATTTGTATGCTACTTATGCTCCTGCAAATTTTCTTGTTTTCGCTTTATGAATTTAAGGGCTATTTTGTGGGATGTTCAGTGCTGAGCGCTGATACGACACGATAATACTACTGTCTGAATTACAAGTAGAGACAGTTTACATAGATGCGGCATACCCAACTAACTGAATATAGCACGAATTAACACAATCACGCAATCAACAAAGTTTTGTAAGACCATATTCCCCATTTGTATACCCTCCAATCACAATGGCCATGTATGAGCAAGAGGGTGTAAAATGGGATACACGTGAATTATCTGCAGCATGTTGTTGAAAAGGATTTGAACAGGGACACCATTTGGGGACTGGTCCTTACATGGAATGCAATCTGAACTTCCACCCTATTTTGTTGCTACTTGAAGATGCATGTGCATTTTGCTTAGCGAATTTCTTAGTTTAGTGTATTTTGATTTTCTCTAGCCTTCACCCTACCAGACATATGATTACGTCATTTTTCTTCTCAATTGAATTAGTAGAGTATAGTAAAGTGAATATCTTTTCCCCGGAACCTATTAAATGTGCAGTTTGTGCTTAAAGTGGAAGCGTAGAAGTTGATTATCAAAACCAGCTTGGTTGAACTTTAAGCTTGGAGATACATATGTGTAAGAAGATGGTGCAGACATGTCCATGGGTGCCTAGAAGGGGTGAAAAAGCCATATAAAGAAATATAATGTGGTTATAATACTAGCATTGTTTTAGTAATAATTTAAGACATTTGTAGGTAAGAGTTTGTGGAGTTCGAAATCGACTCTTCCCCCTCAAATGATATTGCTATAGATGATGCCCCCTAATTGTAGTTTGAGATATTGATTAATTATAATGCATAATGTAAGGTTGCTTAAATGGGGCGTGAAACGATGTCCACATGGAAACTCATGATCTACTGTTGGGATAACATATATTTGATACCAAAACCACCTCAACAAAAGCTTAATCTTGTAGATAGTAGATACATGTGCAGTTTATTTTGCCAAGATATATTTATGGTTTAATATTTATACTTTTTAAGTTTTAACAACATTTGTATGTAAATTGAATATCACTTCTAGTTCCATGTCTGTAGACTGCTCTACTATAGTTAGTTTTCTGGGACATTGAACTGAGGCAAGTTGTTATTCGACAATAACCAAGAGGCGTTGAGTCTACCGTGTTTGCATTTTCATCTTGAGTTCAAGTTTACAAAATAGAATGATGAGATTTCAGGTGAAGTTTCATGTGATTCAGACAGAGGTTGCACTTCACTGATGTTAACAATATAAAGCTCTTTCAAGTGTTTTATTTAATGTAAAATTAGCATGCAATAGTTCTCTATGCAGTTAGATGCATGTTGCTCAAGTTCTGTTCCAATTCTAATTACCTGATCCTACATAGTTTTGAGTGTGATCATAGTTTGGAACAGCCGGGATCACTTTACTTAGTTAACGAGGATATTTCTAGGAACATAGTGTCCATGATAATACTATATTATTGTTGTATATTTTTGCTACTCTTTTTTAAACATACATGTAGTCTCAGTGCCCGCCATATTCTCATCAAAAGCATTAATCTGTTCAATATTGTTCTAAAAGTAGGTTGTTCGATTTCTTACAGAAAGTCATGAATCGAGGTGTTATTGGAGATAAATGGTCCGGCAGGATCCTCTGGGTATGTGCAATTGGAACTGCAATAGGTACAGTTGCCTGCCATTCCTTTCGCTTGAAGAAAGTTTATTTGATGCTATAACGAAACAAAAACACAAGCAGTTTTAGATGATAAACTATGCCTGCATGTTTTGGCATTCATTTACCTTCATCCCCTCTCTTTCTCCAGGCTTCTATATGGTTGCTGTGGAAAGACAAATGCAGAACAGGGATCAAATGCTGGCTGAAGCTTTAAGATCCGAGGCAGGGGCAGGTAGCACAGATGAAGTATAAAGGTGCACAGCAGAAATGAAGTATAAAAGTGTGCATGTGAACATGGATTGTATTGGCGAAGCTTTGTAAAAGAGTAACAGCTTCCACATTTCTTGATTGAGGGAATTATCCTACTTGCAGATTTTTGCTTTTTCTTTATGATTTTACGGGCTTATATGTTTATTTATGAGTCCTACAGTGCTTAGCCTTTTAAGAGGAATGATATACTAAAATCTTAGGCTCTGTGTGACCAGCATAAAGAACTACTGTCATTGAAGTTCTAAGGGGATGATGTAGGATGGAAAAAATTTCGTGCAATAATCAGTTAAGGGAGAATTGAAGGGTTTTCTTTGCCCAAAGTTCCTTCTTTTTCCTAAATTATCTGTTTAATAACACTCAAACCTGAATCTTCTGTGGTTGTTGAATTATCTTCTTTAGTAGTTTCCACTGAAAGATTTTGTCAGTTCCGCTTTCCTCAAAATATGATCATTTTCCTTTGGTAAAATACACGAATAAGTCTCGAAACTTAAGCATTTTGTGTTTCGGATGCTGAATTTGGTTTTGTGCTGTCAAACCTTTGTAAATCCAATCTTTTGTGATTTGGTTATTGCATTTCCCAGACATTACATATTGATAAAAACTGCCAACGGTAGTAGAAAAATCGAAAGAATGCCATTTAGAACCCAAAAAAAGAAAAAAAGGTAGTAACCTTTTATCATCCATGAGGATGACTGGATGAGGATGGAATTAATGGCATCCTTTGCTATTAAACGCGGTTTGTGGTTTTGTTGAAATCCCGGCAAATAGAAAGTATTGGGGTAAATTTGCATTACAGTAAAGAACATAGGCTTTGAGAAATTAATTATAGAATAGCCAAAATTATTAAGTATCTATGCCTTTTCCTTCTTGCTGTATGAAGATAACTCTTTTTATCAGAGAGATCTGCAATAGCCAGCGGGCTTGGGAAACCATGTAGATTCCGTCTAAGAATTATGTAGTTAATTTGAAACTATCGTGCAAAACCTGCACGAGATCCTTGCTTTCCTTTTCTTATGGAGGTTAACCTCAATTCTAACAACTTAATGGGCAATTTCAGTTCCTGTTGGTGTTGTTGCTGTTTTCGCAACAGGAAGGGATTGTGCATGAATAAGTTCACCACGTAAATTCTGGTTTCCATGTTCATGGAAAAAGCATGGTCCCTACTAATGCAAGTGCAACTCAATTTCATAGGCAAGCTCGTATTTATATGCCTTGTTTCCACCGTAATTCAATAGCGAGTGCGATGCACTAAAGATCTTGATATCAGAAATTTTGCATCATACTGAATTTCGATGAGAATGGCACTACTTAGAGTTGCCCTCCTAAGCATTTTTCTTATATTTTTAGATTCCAGTTTCGCTAGAAACATTCTCCACGATGCTTCTCTGAACCAAAGGCTAAAAGAAGCTCAAACTGACGAGGATGTTCAAAAGACAAAGCATCTAGGAGGCAATGATTACACATATGGTTCAAGCATCAGTGCCAAAGTGGGCAATGGCTTGAGCAACAGTGGTTATGGAAAAGGTAGTGACTCCAGTGGTAGCTATGGTTCAAGGATTAAACAAGGAGCCGAATATAAAAATGAAGTTAGTGTCGATGCGTGGAGTCCAGACTTAAATGGTGGATATGGATATGGATATGGTTTTGGTAGTGGATATGGGTCAGGGCCCGATGGCAATGAGTATGGCTACGGGAACGGTATTGGGGTGGGAACCGGGGATGGTGGGAGAGGTTATGGCTCTGGAAGTGGTAGTGGGTGGGGGATTGGGTCCAATGGAGGTAGCGGGTATGGTTCTGGATTTGGGATAAATAATGGAGGACTAGGGTATGGACCAGGAGGTGGAGTGGAGTATTTCCCACCATTCGGTGCGTCAGGACCTGGAATTCCTATTTTAGGACCAGGTACTGGATACGTTCCTAATGTTGGAGTTGGATATGGTTTTGGAAGTGGTAGTGGTAGTGGATATGGCTCGAATGGGGGCTATGGGTATGGCTCTGGAAGCGGTAGTGGTAGCAGTAGGGGAGAAGTAGGTCTACTACCAGGCGAGGGAGGTGGGTATATTCCAGGATACAGCTCCGGTACACCACTTGGTGGAGTTGTGTATGGACCAGGAATTCCAAATTATGGAGCAGGCGTTGGATTAGGTTCAGGGAGTGGTCTTGGAAGTCATTATGGACCCATCCCAGGACGTGGGTATATTCGTGGTGGAGGGGATGGATACATTCCTGGTTATGGAAGTGGAGTTGGATCAGCATCAAGTGGAGATGAACAAACCAGAGATGGTTTAGGAACTGACAATGGAATGCACTCTGGTTCAGCCTCCATTAATAGAGAAGCGCAAAATACCATCCTTGGGGAAGACTCCATTCAGGCTAAAGAGCAACAAGAAGCTGGTCACTTGACTAGAACTAAACCAGAGGGTGATACAAATGGAGCTTTGCACGGATAGTGAGTGAGCTTCGTGACACCTCTAACATGGATGACTCTGAGCCCATGCCACCCGATAGTGAGCCAGAAGATAATGCTCCCAGTGTAGAGTTGCAGCACAAGACAAAGCCTCAAAGTTAAGCAGCATTTACTCGTGTTTTTATGAAATATGCCTTACTATCTACACTTTCTAAATAAGAGCTATAGTAGAATTTGAAACAAGAGATACATAGCAGTGATAATAGTAGAATTTATTGATCACCGATGTATATATATACTCCAAAATCTACAGATAGTAAATAAGGGCTTTATGGTAATTTAGGTGACTAAATCAAGTTGAATAATATTAAGGTTGGGCTAAATTGAGAAAGTTCGTGAACTCGAGTTTGGTTTAATAAGACCATGTTTAAATTCGAATATGTTGAAAAGTTTATACCCTTTAACTAATTTTATGTCAAAACTTAAAATCAACTTAGTTTAGACAAAGTTTGATTTGTACTTAAAATTCAATTGGAGCATGATTGTACTTGCAACTCTATTAAATTATATAGATTTGAACTTGATCGGCCAAAAATAAGAAGAAAAAAAAAAAGATTTAAACTCATACTTAACTAGATAAACTATCCAAAGTTTGCTTGAATATAACCGAATTAAACTCGAGCAAATGTCAACCAAACTGCAAGCTCGGGTAGCTTCTAGTTGACTTGGTTTATACCTTCCTAATCAGCAAATTGAAAGGAGGGAAACAAACAAGTTCTCGAGCTGGCGTGTAACAGAGCTGCTCAAACATGTGCTGTTTTGCTCTTACTGTTTCATTCATAATTAAGTCTCCTTATAAGATCCTAGAGGTTAGGACAATATTATGAAATGTTTGGGAACAAACTGCCCAACATCCCGCTCATTTTATTGGCCAATGCCAATGTGATGATATGGCAAGTCATGACATTTTAAAAGATTATTAAAAAGGAAGACTTCCTGTTAATGCATTATCCAAGCAATTGTTGGATTACACCAAAGACCAACCAGTCCACCACATTTTCG
This sequence comes from Lumnitzera littorea, assembly GCA_024138015.1. Classification (NCBI taxonomy): domain Eukaryota; kingdom Viridiplantae; phylum Streptophyta; class Magnoliopsida; order Myrtales; family Combretaceae; genus Lumnitzera; species Lumnitzera littorea. The sequence continues at coordinate 113,643,766 of JAMXBB010000001.1, forward strand.
GCAATACCAATTTATTCCTCAAAACTTTCATTGCAATTGTACCAGTTAAGCCCCTGACCTCGAACCACCAAGTAAACTCCCTGCTATAAATTGAGATAGAATTTGATGTGGAGAGGGTTTTCAGAAGAAGATATCATTAGTTTGATTAAAAATAAAGATAAATCGGCAATTCCAGTTGTCGAACCTAAAGCAGCTACTTACAAATTTATGGCTGAAATCTTTCTTAGAAAAAAAGAATCACACATAAAGTTCTTGTCTAGGTGAAGGAAGTATGTCGGTCTGGAGATGTTTCGGCTTATATTCCTAATAACAGTAAATCCAACCACATGATAATGTATTACCCCTATAGCACCTCCTCCTATAATACTCAAGGCGGCTTCGCTACGCCGTGTTCAAGTAGAAACATCACCGTATGGAAAGAAGCTTATAAATGCCATCAGCTTTGCCCAATTTATGGTTTTCGACGACATGAAGGACTGGAAACAATTGCAAAGTTCAGGTCTCAGTTGGTTCAAACTAAGATTTAAAAATGTGATTGATTGACCCTAAATAGATATAATATCATCTATTGAACTTATTGCTCACTCCTTGGATTATGGTGCATCTTGACACACACAAGATACACCATAAGCGGAAGAGCAATAGGTTTCTCTGAGCTACCCTTTCCTTGTGGAGAGTCTCCGCTTACTATCATTCTGTTTCATCTCCAACCATTTTATTCAAGTAAAACAAACATCTTTATAATTTTATCCGGTTTCAGTAAACCTTTGTTGTCCGATGCTTCCTATCGTCTATATAGTAATGTTACAAGCTACATTTTCCTAGTATTTCCCCACCAATAATCATCACTTGACATAAGGGTGGGGGAGAAAACAGAAACTTGCATAATGCAGTTCTAGGACTACACTTTACGACATATTTACCCTCTCCTAGTTCCTGAAATCCGTGGGAATTATAATTTAGTCAGAAGTATATCCTCTTTCCTTTGCTATAATACTTACACAGGTGCCAATACCGTGATTATTCTCTTCTGTGTGGCATCGACATGGACCTCAGAAAATTTTCCACCTGAAAATCCGTTGAAGATGTTGAAGAAATAGTTGCAGAAGGGCGAAGGAGAGGCGTGCCAACTCTACTCGACGTGTCATTAGGTACTGGAGGACTGGGAGCAACTATAGGAGATGGTTGTAACTCTATCGTGGTGTATTTCTGGGAAGGAACTGAAGGGTCGTCGAGGAACTGATGATCATCTTCCTCGAGTGACATGACTGTGCTTGTATCTGTATGAATTGTTGAGTCATCGTTTAGAATGCCGAGTCTTCTCTTCCTCCGGGCCGACTTCTTCCAACCATGAATTGTTTCCCTTATCCTCTGGGGAATCAAGGCTGCCTTATAGTTCGTTCCCATCTAAATATGCAGAAGGCAAATCCGGTTAATTTTCGATAATGTCATTTCTCTACTTATAGAAAACAAACCAAACAACTTGCACACTGATACCTGAGTAACTAATGCATAAAGAGGCAGTGTGCTGTAGCTGCAGAGAAACTGCCCAGCAAACCTGCAATATAACAACAGAAATACAATGATGCAAAGTGCTTTGAACATGGTAACTGAAATTAATGGAGGAAATGACTTGCTTACCCCAAAATTAGGCGAGTATAAACCAGATAATGATTTTTGATAAAACATGAATTGTATCCAAACTGCCACTGAAAATATATGAAGATGAAATTCACATCAGAAATAATAAATTTTGTGCAAGTCGTAATTTAGATCAGCATTTCATTTCTTCCCAGTTCCTAGCCTGATAGCTGTTGCGACCAATCCATTTGACAATTCACTAGTTATTTTGTACATATATATATATAAAATATATCATAGAACAAGTAAGGACAGCATCATGAAAGTTCATAAACACTTGGAAAGGGAAGTACCCAGAACCAGAAGAATGATGCCAGTTCAAATGCATTCTGCAAAGAAAGAAACATGGAAAAAGGATAAGAGAACTTAATAGGACAGCCTTCAAGGCATCATCATTTCTGAATCTTGAATTCTGAAGGAGGGAAAAATGGCAACCTGAAATAGAATAAAATGGATCAAGGATAAAAGCAGTTTAGGCTTCTTAAACCAGAAAAGATCATCACGAGGCCTCAGCTTCGCTCCAGTAAAGTATCTGGTGATGCCAGCATTTTCCAGTGATAGGGTTGCGATAACATGTTGTAATTTGGCACCCACTAGAAGAACAAGCTGCAAAAGAACATAGAAAAGCCATAATGAGTTGGCAAAAAAATAAAATTAAAATCAGCTTGTCTAATGGCCAAATATAAAAGGTTGATAAATCATCCTTAAAAGGACTTACAGTAACAGGAATGGCTGCTATCCAGAAATAAAGATTGGACCCTACATAATTTTTATAAAGAAAAATAATCTAGATTCAGCCATGTTACTAGAGATGCACCAGATTGATCATGCATGCAGCAAACGGTGGAATAAACTGACAAAAGTAGGGAAACATGAATACAAGCCTTTGTTTAGTGGGCTTCTGCAAAGGTACCTTTTACATTGAACAGCATGAATGCCACGACAAATCCCCACAGAGGAGCACTGCAAAGAGGCTCAAAAATTTTCAGCTCATCAGAAGAGACCTCTATCAAAGTTCATTTCAAAACATGGATAGTTTAAACTTAAAACTTGAGCACAATGTACTCCATCCATACTTGTAGAACACTGTCTGTAATAGCTGGAATAATATCTCACTGGACCATTCTCCAAGAGGAATACTCCCAACTGAGAAGTATTATGTGAAAGTACATTATCCTGAACTAAGTTGACCATCTGATTATCTATTTATGGCTTACATCCTTACTTTAGCAAAAACTGCCCGGTGCACAATATGTGAAGTCTTTTGATGATTGTCATTTGATCCAAGGGAGAAAATACACAAGGGAAGATTCTTGAATGATGTGAGTAATGCTATTAAGGAGAAAGTTCCTGAAATTCTTACCTTACTCCAACTATTCGCTGGAATTCTTCTTCCATAGAGCGAATCATATAGCTGTGGAAGTCATATTTTGAGGAAAGGTTGTGATTCTGTTACAAACAAGAAGCACCAAAACCAAAAGTAAATGCGTGAAAGCTCATAACAATACCAAAGAGCCTTTTCCCTAGCAAGGGGGAAAAAAAGGGCAAAGACTAAAATAAGCTTCCCCAGTTGAGGCAAAAACAAGCTACCAAGCTGAGTCATTATGAAACAACCTAATCATGAAGAACAAAAAAATTAGAAAACTCTGTTATCTTGTTACTTGGTTTTCATTAATTGAAGGAGAAATTGATCTCATGGGGAATGTTCAACATGACTTCAATTTTCATGCAGTTGTGTTAGGATTAATGTGGCAAACCCAACCTAGCAGCACAAAGGCTGGTCTTCTTGATAAACGCTTGATTTGAGAATGAAAAGCAATCCTTTTATTCTATATTATCTCTATAGATATAAGCATGACATTTTAGGACTATTGACAATTGTAAGCTTCTTGTGACCTTTCTGAGATAATCCTAATCAAATTTACGTACATTTACAAAAGAAAAATAAGTTTGTTAACCCTTCCCTTGCAGATTTCACTAGCTGCAGATGTCCTCCAAGTTAAAGTCTGCTGACAAGAACACCTTTTCTATCTTTTGAAAAAATTCACCTATTCTAAACAACAAATCAGAGTTCAGGAGCATAAATCCGGTCTATCCCAACGGAAAAATCTACACTTTTAAAAACTGAGTTTGCATCCTTGGAAAAATGAGTGTTCCATACCATGATGAAAGCTTTGCGCAGAGTTAGGTAGTCTGCACGAACAACCGAATTCCCAAATTGACGGAAAAAACATGTCTGCACATTAAAGAAAACACCAAATACTATTATGCATAACTTGCTATACAACTGATGAATTAAACAGATGTACACATGGGAGACTAGAAGAGTGATAGTAAAAGAAGGGTACAACCACAAGGGGCAAGTTCAGGTCAATAAAATAAACTCCACGTGCTAAGTGAAGGAAAACAAGGTTTGTCTAGAAAGTGAACTTGAACAGGAAGAATAATCTAGTGGCTTTTCGTGCTCCGTTTCTGTACTAAGAAATGACATTGCGCCAGTCTACCAATGCGGACTGTTTAACATTTTTGCTCATATCAACTTCACAACTTGGCTTAATTAAGTTTGGTTATAAACAGAAAATGATCATTGGGTAGAAACAAAAACACAAGCAGGCGATTCAACACATTATATCATTTAAGTTTACCTCATATTTCTACCCCTTAAACTGTGCAGATCATTCATGTAACTTGATTGGTAGGATGAACATGAGAGAAATTATTGCCCAATGCAGTTGGTATAACATATAATAGCCCTTTAACATACCATGCATAAGCACGCGTAATTCAAGGCAAAAAATTTTTCACAACTTCAATATACTCTACACCTATATAGCATTATGTACTAAAGAAGCGAATACACATTTTTGTCTCCTTACCACCCAGATGAGAAAGCCATTGGTCGCCAAAGGATTTGATGTATGGAATTTGACAAAAGTAGACTGTCTTTTCATTATCAGCTCTCTTGTAATTTCTGTAAAAGAAAACACAGGTCAATGCACTTGCGAGGATAACATCAATAGTAGTAGAGAAAACTTAATTTTTGTATTGAAACCGCAGTTGATTCCAAAGATCCCTGACATGGACGTGAGAAATGTTCAAAACCACCATAGACAACAAAAATCTAAATTGAAAGATGTGAAAGATATTCCACATATCAAGACAACATACATTCCCATTCATTTACTCAGAACAAATTCAAAATCATCAATTTAAAGGGAAAAAAGCAAGTATAGAGGCAAGGCCATCACAGCTTGGTGTTTATTTTGCTCCACAGGCCCTTGTATAGGATAAGTCCGGAAAATACAGAAGCAAGAAATGTTGTAACAGTTCAACGAGCATGACATCTCTGTCTTTATTTGACTAGAAAAATATACTCTTATTTAGATCAGACAAAGAAACAGCACCATGTTCTAGCACAACTCTCAATGGTTGTGCTTATACATACTATGAGACAGCCTTTTCTTTCATGTTTTATTTCCCCAGAAATTTCTAATGATGTCTACACTACAAGGGACATGGCATTTTGAAAATGAAATGTTTGCCAGATTTACCACGGATTAATAGGAAGTCGTGATAGTTTCCCACCCGTTCTCCGGGAAATTCATCATAAGTGCATGGGAACAATTAATTATTTCCTATATTTTTTCTTTACTCATGGATAAAGCTCTGCGAATGTCCTTACCAAAAGCTTCAATTTGATCTAGACTATCAAAATACTACCCTCAGTCCTACCAAGAGAATTATACATGCTTACCATCTAAATGGAGATCTTTCAATTCCAGAAACTCTTTCCAATACTTAAGAGACAGTGACAATGAAGCTAATCATTTTAGACAGCACAATTATTCATAGAAGTCTAAAATGCAAATCAAGAGCAGAATTGATATAGAAGTAGAGGTTCACAAAAATTCTGTCCAATATCATGTCAAAACTAACCAGTTAATGAATCATGCCGATCCACATGAGCCTCATCTTCCCAGACCCTCCAACTGTGGATCTGTTTAGATTGAAAAACAACAAAACGATAAGCAATCATCATTACAACCCCATAGAGTACATTTCTTCTAGGCTACATATAGGTCGTAAAAAAACAATGCAAAAATGGGCACAAGGGAGTATCATGAATGGTAATAAAATGGCGTGAAATGAATATTGTCACAATCGCATGGCCACAAGGAGTATTACAAATGGTAGTAAAAGGGCATGAAATATTTTCATAATTGCATCTCACCTTTACTATTGCCAGCAACATTGTCAAACAGCTGTAAGATATGTGTGTAACTGCCATCACAAAGATGAAGCGATGCAGCTGTTCAAGACCCTCATATGAAACGAATGGCTCATGACCCTGTTCAATAAATTACATCTCAAGTTACAGGACTAAAAATGTTAATCAGAGAGTTTCTTGTGACAAGAAAACAACAGCAGTGGCTTCATGAAATTATACGCAACAGACTAAATTCAGTACCAATAGGCTTTCCTGTGGAATGGAAACTAACAAAAGACAACACTAGTGCATTGACATATCTGCCGACTAAACAAATATGAGTGCCAATATACATACACACCACACACACAAGCACACGCACACACACACACACACCCAAAAAAAAACAAACAGAGTAGTTCACGTACCACTTTGCATGTATTTTGATTCAAGCCATTTAACAATCTCCTAAAGGAGTAATGCAAGACATATTCCCCTAAAAGTTTTCGCTCCTTCAAGGTGCTGTCTTCCTCTTCATCAATTTCAGACTTGCTGCATGGAACAAAGGTATGATCATACAATTTGGAGGGAATACAAATACTAGGTATGAAGCTTGATGTTGCGGTCAGAAGCAAAGAGATAAATCCAAGCAGCATCAACTCTGTAAATGAAATTAGACAAAGTAAGCTTCACTGGTTGAACTATTAGAATATACAGCTCAAGGGAACAGATTTTCCAGATATCAATGGCAAGTTATTGTCCCAAATACCTTCTTTCATCTTCTCCAATGCTTCAAACAAGGGTTTGCGATGAGTTTTCTTTAACCACTGTAACAGCACTTGACATGTAAGTGGGGCTATGGAATTCAACAATAAGACTAAAGTGAAACGAACAAATGAATGATCCATGAACATGTCATCCAAACACATAACACGAATTGAAATCTCATACTTGTATAGGATGCATATCATTGTGACCTTTGTGAATAATTTATGAGAAACACTAAAATAGCAACAACAGACATGGTAGCTACTCCTTGCTAAAGACAGAATGCAAAAGATATTTTTTCTAATGTGAACCACATCTTAAGAGATATGGTTAATGAAGGACAAACACATCTATATTCTAGTGTTGGAATCATCAAGAACATGTAGTCATAAGACTGGCTGAGACGAAGAAATGTAATATTAAATCAAATAAATTAAACGTAACAACTCTTTGGTCAGTGGAGTTCAAGAGTTACTAAAGTATGAAATATTTCCTAGGGATAATGAGTGCCTAAAGCCTAATAATGCGCAAAAAAGTGTGCACATTTGATGCATATTCTGATTGGTAAGTGTAATCACCCATGACTTTTTTTCCGTCTGTGGATGATACAATCACATCATTTATGATCTCATGCATCCTTTGCCCCAGTAAAAATAACAGGCAGCCGGTAAAGGAATGAAGATGATGCCTAAACTTAAACAATCAGCACAGAATATTGATGAATATATCTGAACATGTGGACAGATTTAGTGATGATCAACAGTAGTAAATACAAAATATTTAATAGCACTACAGTTTCAGCGAAGATTAATGGGACAAGATACAACAAGTATATGAGCACCATATGAGAATTTTCATGAAAGGCCATAAACAATACATTAAATGCATCATCAAATAGTAAAAGAGCCCCAATATATCACAAGATAGTAGACAGAGGACCATAATAGATATGTTTGAGCATTCAGACACTAGTTGAGTGCAACTTACGTTGCTTAACCAGTGAATTGATCGTTCCACCACCAATGAAACAGCAACGAATATTGTTAACACGGTGGCAACAGACCATGTCGGAGTCGATGCCAAAGATCGAACTTCTTGGTTTTCTTCTGACATCTTCAATATCAATTCCTTTTGGAGGAAATCTTAATTAATATCATAAACAACCTCAGATTGTGCTCTCCAATCAACTTGAAAGATTTTCATTTACAAGTACATGCGAAAACCATTGCCTCCTGGTTCGCTTACAAGCCGAATAAAAGCAATGACAAAACAAATAATTCTTCAGTTTTTTCTTTTTCTTTAACCTCTATAAAGATGATAGTACAAACTCCCCTTTTTTATGAGCTGCTCGTATCTACACCTATATTATTGAAAAACAAAACCGCACAAGAAAATCTTCAATCAGCGAGTGATCCAAATTACAAGCACTCTCGAAACCTTATAAAGAACTGGCGTTCAAATTCAACACTATTGACTCCAAGGTTGAAACTTCAAGCGCAATTGTCTCTCATTTAGCAATAATCACTGAGAAGATTGACTTCAAATTGAGATAAATATTTTCCACTTCATTATATTCTTTTTAGCCAACTTGCTCTTATAAACTTCCGAGATCTTTCACGCCCCCATTCAATCACGCCTCAATATATGCACTCGCTTTTAAAACAAAGCCAGAAGAATTCATCTTTCTCGAGAACCCATGTAAGGTAAAACTACTAAACCCATCTCTCTCTATTGAAGATTGGAACTTTCAGCATTTCCCATTTCAGCCAAAAGAAAAACAAAGAAAAAGAAACTATTGGGTACACCAGACACACAAGATCATACAAGAAAAATCCACAAAACCTCCCCTGTTTCTCACATAAAGATTGGAACTTTCAGCCAAAAAAAAAAAAATTCTCATTTCAGCAAAAGAACAACTCTTCACTTCAACCAAAACCTCAAAATGCTGAGAAATCCACAAGTGAAGAGAAAAACATATAAAAGCCTGTTTTTTTTTAAGCTAATAGACAAATTAAAGACTACCCACCAAATGTGACACCGTAAAGACTCAAGGAAACACTGTGGTGTTGATACTGAAGTGAAAAGGACAACTGGGTAGCCGAAGAAAGAAGAAATAACGATGTTGGTTTTGTTTAAAATCAATTTCGTTAAATTTTGTTTATCCAATGCTAGGTTGAACCTTCACAAGAATGAAAAGGGATCTGGGCGTCTGCATGTGTGTATGTTTTTTGTGCTTTTTGTTTGTTTTGTTCTTCTTCCAGGTAATTTTATGTTTCCGGAAAATGAGATCTCCCTTCTCTCTCTGAACAGTTTCTGTTTTAGTACGGGCTTTACAATATAGTGGGAACTGGGAATTTGAACATTTAATATGGAGGAGTACTACTATTTCTATATTTTATTCAAAGGTTAATTGAAAATAATAATTTGCTCTTTCTATACTTGGGATATGTTTGTTATTTTTAGTAACTTAAATTTGAATTTTTTATTTTTCATTTTACTTATTTATATTATCTTTTTTCACTTATATGGAAGCTAGTAGTCACTCTACAAAATTACAGGTTAAAAAAATTGTAAACTGTAAATACTCCACCGCGCACCTTTAGATCCCAGTCCACTAGACAACATACTTTTGAACTCTATTTTACTACTTTGCTCTGTTAAGATCTTATTCGTTAATTTTATTAACTTCGGTCATTTCTTGAAAATAAAAGAATCATCTCGTGTCTACCAATATTTTTTTCTTTAAATTCAGGTTTTAAATGCATAATTTTATAGATGAATGAACTAAAGGAATATGCAATAAATATGAGAAGGCATATTTATACTTTAACCTTAAAGAAATTGTAGAATTTGGTTTCATCAGAATATTTCTCTAAACTCGGCAGTAATTTGGGTCCGACTCTTTTGATTAGCACAGCCGCTTAGCTTGTTGGACACAAAAAGTGATTGGTAGATGGAGGTAGCTATTTTCAATCTTTATTAGACGAGTATAATATGAAAGATTATATATAGGCTCTTAGTTAAAATAAACATGTTTCACATGATCCATAGAACGATAAAGTGATCTAATACATATTATATAGTTTAACAATCTATATAAATATTCAATAGTGTCTTATTATTCAACACAATTCAGAAATAAAATAAATAGTATAAAACTATAATGTCTTTGCTCTCAAGTATTAAGTAAGCTTATACAAAGGATAAGTTAATTTATTTAAAAATAGTAAGGTTGATGTTATAAAACTCCTTCACCTATTTTAGCAACCATAAGACTATCAGTTATTCATCCGATCAATCCTTTATAAGTCATCCCTCTATTCATTCCCCGTGATTCAATTAATAGAAATACCAAATGACATGATTTAATTTATACACCCATTTCAACTTTTGAAGTAGATAGGGATATGAGCACATATTATATAGAAGTAATAAAACAAACAAGAAGAAATAGAAATCCGAATATTCAGTTTAAAAAATGGACACATCTCTTATAAGAATATAGGTGACATTAGCCCTAGATAATTTCGTGTGTAGCCATGGAATGAGAGCTAAGATAAAAAAAAACAAAAGGGGGTATAGCAGCCACTATGTTAGGATTTGGTAGGTGATTACAAATATTCTCACGTGTCAAATTTTTATCTGCCCTTATGCACCACGTCATAATTCATGTGTCTCTTACTGCTAGTAAAGGTTATGATCGCAAAACTTCAATTAGGAAAAATTGGATGATAAACAAAATAAAAGATATAACTATTGGATAAGCTAAATCTAAAAGTAAGGCTCTAACGCAATTATGTTTATTGATAGAAGGTACTAATATAGAACTTCAAGTCAAAATCAAGACGATCTTACAATCAATATCATGTTATGTTTAATACTTTGTAATGGTTTAGAATGAAATGAAATTACATCAATTGAAATAAAAAGAAGAGCGGAATGGAAAATTTTATTTTATGTTTGGAAACGAAAGCAATTAATGTGTGTGTAGGAATAATTATTAAAAATATCCTTAAATGTTAAATGTCATGATTAAATTAAAGATCAAATAAGTAATCTAATTAATAATAATAAATAAAAGAGGAATGGAATCATTAATTTCACCTTTAAGAAAATGGAATCAAATTGCTCCTTTAAACTAAAATCCTCGATTTATGGAATTGCCATTTCAACTTTTAGATATGATTATTTTTTATTTAAAATATCTTTATTCCAACTTCTAAACATAAGAAAAAGAAATGGAAGATCGAATCATAATTTCATTCCCGCACACCAAACATAGCATAATAGTATAATAATATCATAATATTAGGATCCAAGCACATCAAGCCAATATTAAAACAAAAACTCAACGGGAAAGACAAGTTGATCATTTCATCTGGAAACTGAAATAATGGAGTGAGAGTAGTTCATTTTCTGATTTATTATCCACTAGTTTAAGATGGTTAAGAAACATAGAAGTTTTTAATTATATGAAGACCAAATAAATGCGAATAAAATAATGCTGATAATATGAATTTCGCAGGTTTTTTGTCTATCATAATAACCAATTAGTTGAATGAAGCAGGTTTACCTACTTCAATCAAGCATTGTCACCATAGTGAAAGGTGATTATTTTATTATATTATGGATAATACGCATTCAAACTTCGACTCAGTTTCATTTTTTTGAAGCTTCTCATGTTACCGGATCTAAGTTATGCATTTTAAATGGTCTACCAAAAAATAATAATAATAATAAATCTTACGGAACCATTCAAATCATGTGCGGGGACAAACTTTTGTGAAAATGACATTTGTAATAATAGTACTTTATCTTACTTCATATTATTGTGCAAATTAAGGACAGTCGTTCACTCGTGGGCACTGGCAACATCCGTTGTCATCTTCAATTGAAAATTAAAATATTGGTAATGGAACAGAAAATTGAATCTTTCTTACGTGGATTGAATCTTTGAATGTATCTCATCTTATATATTAGGTATTTTGCTATAGTTGGGATTATAAAGACCGACTCCATAGGATTTTTTTAGATAGACTTTTTAAGTTCGATATAATTGGACTTAACCTGATTAAGCCCTAAGCTTGAATTGGTCAAGTTTAATAAGCTCTGTAATGATTAAAATATATAAAATAAGGATCAAATAAAGTTAAATAGTCACGTTCGGAATAAATTGAGCACGTCGTATACCATGATCCCACTCTTCCATATTTGTAAGAGAAGATTTTTTTCTACTAACTAATCTCCAACTGCTAACGTCACTCTAATATAAATATCAGTCAATTACTTAACGGTAAAACTTTTTAGACTTTGCATAATAAACTTGTTTATTATTTCAAAGTACTTTTTACTCTCAAAAGCCCTACTGTTAATTTAAGTATCAAAATAACCATACTGGATAACCTCCCGACGCCTTTTCACGATATATTGTTTTGCAGATTTTTTACGTGTAGAGCCCCGTATCTACTGACAAATACTCAAAAACAATAGGTGGAAAAAAAGAAGAATGGGAAGAATATGATAGCATTAAACACCCAAATTAATCTTATTTTATACAAATAGTTTTTCAAGTCGAAAAAAAAAATAATTAAGATTTTGAATAGAGATACCAAGAGTATATATATGTGTGTGTGTTTTTCTATCAATATATTTAGAATAAATAAAATTAAATACAAATAAAGAAAACATCTACTACCTAATGAAAACATGGTAAGAATTCCTATTATATTCCCCATTTATTCAATTCATAGAAGTAAATAGGCTTAAGTATAAGTAACTTTGTTTCATTTGACTCCTTTATTGAAAATACATAAATTTCAAATTTTAGATATATATATCTAAAATATATTTCCTTTTTATCTTTATTTTTTAATAGTATTGTTTCTTTCCTTTTCTTTCTTTTCCTTATCTTCATTAATTTATCTTTTCCTAAACAAAAATCAAAATGTTGTTAGATTTAGAAATGAACTATCTTTTCTTTTTTTTCTCTCTCTCTCTCTTTTAATTCACTGACAAATTCCAAAAGAAATCCGTAAAAAAGACGATCGAACGCCTGTAATTATTGGACTACGTAACAGTTGGAGCATTGAACGAGCCCCCTATATTGTGATAAGTAGCCATCAAAACCAGTCTTTTGGGTTCAACGCCTATCTCAAAATCAAAGTAGTAGGTCACCACAGGGTATTTGGACAGTTCATTTACACCTATCAAACCAAAGACAGAACAATCCAGATATAGAAGATCCCAAATTCAAAGATTATGGTCAGTATTTGCACGGATCCCATAGGGAAAAACAGTGTCATCGTGAAACCTTAAAAATTGGTTGCCGAAAGTTGATGGAAAAGCAAGCTAATAAGAACAATTATTGAGCAGATGATGACAATGAAATTTGTCAATAGATAATGCAATGTGTCCTTTTGGATTTTGAAGGGCTATTTATACTCTGTCTTTATAAATTATGCATTTAAACCTGATTTATAGAGTTACGGACTTTTATAATCTCGTGCTATTCATGAAATGGATCAAATTTGACTTTTTTCTATCACACTAGTTGTAGTAGTAGTTGGCTAAAAAAATATAATAATAATAATTTATGGATATTGAAATAAAAATAATAAACCTATAGATTCAATGATGCAAAAAAATACGTAATACTCTGCGTACCATATCATCTATACTAGAAATCCGTGTCTAACTCATCTCTTTCCTTTTGGATACTTTTCTATAAATGGGTTCTACGTAAGGTTTCGTTTTAACAAACACTACTTATATGTTTCATAGAAAAATGAAAATTTTTTTATTCAATATTGAAACAAATTTTACGAAACACCTTTTAACTGTTTCCGTTGTAGTTAATGGAAGAATTTGATAAGAATATTACTTTTTCTTTATCTTTCCGGCTGAAAATAACTTAAGGATTTGAATATTAAAACATACATGGATCTTACTAGCCAAACAAAAATACATCTTCTAAAATATTTTAAATAAAATTACGAATTTAATTATTAAAATTGTCTAAATATTTAAAATATATATAAAACTTTTAAATATTCTCTTATAGCTTATTCACTTCACCGAATAGAACAATAAATGAATATAATGGAAATTCTTAAGGAATATAATAAGTGTATAATACCTATTACTTTGTTTAGTTGGATTAATAAATAATTTAACAATAGACATATAATATAACTTTAATAACTAAATTATCCTTAATTTATTTTCTTTCTTAAATAATTCTAAAATAATAGGTAGTGGTGGCGGTTGCGAGTGATGGTCCGACAGTTGATGATGGCGACAGTGGCGGCAATGGTAGCTTGGAGGGAGGTAGGGGAAATTGCGACAGTGGTAATGACTCCAATGGTAGTGATGATAATGATAGTCAAAAGTGATGGTGACAACGATGGTAGTGGTGGCGACAGCGGCAATAATAAGTGATAGTAGTGGCAACAACAACGATGATGATGTTGGTGTTGGTGTTGGTGGTGATGATAGTGGTTGGTAGCAGTAGTGGTGGTGGTGACAGTAATGACGATGGCGAGGATGAAGGCAGTGGTGGTCAGTGGTAATAGTGGTGGCAATAGTAGTAGTGGCAATAGTAGTAGTGATTGATAGCGACGGCGGTGATGACTGTAAGCCCTAAAGTTAAGCCAAGTAACCGTAGGTTTGAGCTTAGAACCCAAGGTTTAAGGCGATCGACTAAAAGATCCGATCAAACCTAAATTATAAACTATTGAGAAAAATACTAGTAAAAATTACTCCGTAAACTTAAATTTAAGAAAATAAATAGTAAAATAGGAGACTATAAAATTTTCAAATTTTAAGTATAATAATTGCTAATTACCGAAAAGGAAAAAAATGTAATCTAATAACTAATAAATTACTAAAAATAGATTATATGTATACTAAAAATTTTAGAATGACCAAAATAATAATTAGGAATGTTCACGTGTACCCCACATGTATTTACGTGTAGATAAAAATACGCGTAATTACCTAAATTGGCCAAAAACTAAGCAAATAATTAAAGAAAATTATAAAATAATTATGGAAAAATCAGAAAAAATCAAAAGATGATAAGCTGAATCAAGATAAGGTCGTGGCAAGTCCAATGCTGCAAAAGAAAAATTAGCCAATAAAAATTGAACAACTTAAAAGCCAAAAATCAAGGAATTTGGACAAAGTCTTGTCAAATTAATGTATATTAATTACTACAATTGTCTATAAATAGGAAAAAAAATTTCCAGAAGTCATTTGGTCAGTTTAGAATCTGAGAAAAATTGAAACATTGAAAAAATCGAGAGAAAATCCAGAAAATAAAATAAAAAAAAAACTGTGCAGATTAGGCAAGTGAACTAAAACCACCACTCACCACCACCTGAGACCGAACCACCACCACCACCCTACACTAGAACCACCGCCTGGACTAGCCGACAACCTTTGACCGGGTTTGGACGGCCAAAAAGCTTCGAACCGGTTAGTCATTTATTCACCCCGATTTTTGAATAATTTTGTAAAATTACTTATTTTCCCTAGAAAATTATGAAACTTGTTATTCTGAAGTTTTATTGTATATAGATTTAGGGAAAAATATTTATTTCATTTAATTATGTCTGAAAATATAAAGTCCTTAACAAATTGTTCAAAACCGAGCATAATTAAACCGAAAACTAAATAGGCTTAGGAGTGTAGTTTGAAGCTCAAAATTTTTCTGTAGAATGCTCATATGATGTAGAACAGTGCTATGAAGCCATTTTTTTAAAATTAATTTCCAAAATTTTTAGGTTAATTTTTAGCCCTTAAATGATGGAAAAATTAGGTAATTTATGATTAATTAGGTGATTAAGATATTAATTACTAATTTAGATCTTAATTAGATGTTTAGGGATGTTAATTTCTGAAGTGGAACCCTAATCCTAGCCTTTGGGTATTAAGTATGATTAATTAGGGAAATTAGGTAAGTAATGTAAGAAATTAGTAATAAGTAAAATTGTAAATTAATAAATCTACAAAATTAGAGTTATTTAGGTAATATTATAATAGAAATCAGAAAAATAATAAATCTAAAATAATATTTAATTTTAAGTAAATATCTCAAAATGTAAGATTTTCACACATCGGGAATAAATCCGATACATCAATTAGGGTTAACGTGTACCGAATGGTTTAGAATACCAAATTACGACCCAATAAGATATTTGAGTACCCGAGCGTAATGTGATTAATGTCACATTGGGATTCAAGCCTATTTAAGACTTAGGAATTAAAATTAGAATCTAGTTTAAGAGTCAAACCCCGAACTAGAGTACAACGAATCATTAGTGCGTTATAGGTATACATGGGGAAAATGAGTTACATTATGAATTAGAATAAGAATCCATAAAATATCAGTATTAAAAAGACCTATTTGTATTATAGGACACCTAGAGACAAATCAGCTCGCGACTAAGGGATCGAACGATCGAGCAATTTCAAGTAAGTTGGGTTATTGCTTATTGTAATAGAGTACTAGTTTTGTAGTGCTTGGAGACTTAGGCTTGTATATGCTTATGATTGTAAGTAGTTTACGCATGTGTTTGATGTATCTGAATTTGTGCTGAAACTTGCTTTGTGAGTAATTTGTGATTGATTGAATAGGTATGAAATTGTTTGAACACCCTAACGGAATATAATCTTAGTTGACCCTAATAACCAAAAATGTCATGCATTGCAACCCGTTAGGGGATCATAGGATTCTCCAACCAAATACCGACCCCTTCGAAAGGAATAGCGCAGGATTGCAAAATGGTCCCTTCTTCATCCTCAGTCGAACTAAGTGACAGGAGAGGAGGTTACGGCGGGGGTGAAGTCAATGGTTCGAAGGTAGTCGCGGGAGGAGCGAAGTCTCCATTACACAAGCTTGGGTTTGGTTGTGAGCTGCTGCATAACATGGAACTCTTCAACCCGGATTGGAGCGAGTGAAATTTCTCTGATTTCACAACGGACCGGACTACTTTGTGCGATGGCATTTGATTGTTGCATTGTATGAAAATAATTGTTTGATAACCCTATTTGTGCTTGTATGCATTCATGAGTCTCCAATTCAACTTACTGAGCTGTAGTTGCTCATACCCTTATAGATCCTTTTGCAGGTTCTGATTTGTGATCACTTCAAGTACTATACCGCCCTACAATTACCCAGAGGTTAGTCCTTTTGAAGCCAGGGGTGTAAGGATCAAGTTACTTAGTATAATGTGTAACTAGACTGACCTTGTAGTTAAAGGTTAAAGACTGATAGCTATTCTGTAAATTAGTAGACTGTGGTGATTATGTAAAACTTCTTGGAAAGCTCTGTGGACTTACTTATACTTATCTATGTTTATTAGAAATTGTAATATTTATCATAATTGTAATATTTATCATAATTGTAGTATAATTATAAATCGAACTGTTTACTTCAAAGCGAGGAGTCGTCAACGCCTTGTGTAGATCATGTCTATGGTAGGCACTGTGAAGCCAGTTACTATGATAGAATGGTTTATATGGCGAGACTGTTGCGACTCTGTGACTTCGAGGCGTAACAATAACAATGACAATGATAATCATCGCTAAATTGATATGAGGTTATTTTTTGAAAAAATATAAAATTTTGTGATGAATCATGATTCTTTGATTAAATCGAGGAATTCTTATTATTTGATTTTACATAATAAAGATTATTAAGAAATTGTGATTTAGAGATAAAAAGTCAAATGAACACAATAATAAAGAATAAGGAAGGATTAGAATTTCAATTCCCTTCAAGTAAACGAGGCATTAATCACTTCACTTGTTTTTTTTTTTATCACCTAAGATTATATGTTAATAAAATGTATGAAAAATAAAGTAAAATTTCACATTAGGCACTTCATTTTTTTTTCTGGCCCAGTACATTCGGGAACTCAACATTAGCAAACGCCATCAAGACAAAAGTTAGCAATTCAATGGTTTCGAAGTCCGAACTCAGAGCACCAATGACTCTATATGCACACTATTAGAAAGGTGAACGATATGCTGTCGAGTGAATTCGGAATTTTAGAATTTGTGGTCAGTTCGAACTCTGTAGATAGTTTATTTGATAATCGGGTTTGTTTGAATTTAACTTATGAACTAAGCTTACAAAATAATGATAATGGTTAAAGGATAGGATGGTTCTAAAGATATTTTAGAAAAATTTAACTTAATAAGTTTAGGACAAGAATGAATAGATCAATTTGATTGCTCTTAGTCATTTTTCTGTTGTCCTACGTACTTAATAGACTTTCCTATAAGTTTATCTATCTTAATAAGCTTTTCGATAAGCTTATAATATATATAAAGTTTTTTTTAAGGCTTGAGCTATATTAAGTTCATTAAAGATTTCATTAATATTGAAGCCCAACAGGATTATGAAGGTTTCCATCTATCATAAAAAAAAAAAAAAAAAAATCTAACATGGATGTCATAAATAGATTATCTCATACGTTGATTTTTAGTGCTTTGAAAATATAGGATGAGCCTTGAAATCTATCAATAAAAGATTTGTCCTTCTCATCTAATACATGTTTCAAGATTCAAAAAGCCTTAATCATGCGACTAAAATCCTTATATGAAATATCAAACAAAAAATTCAATAAAGGATGATTGTAAGATCATTTGAATCACATCCTCTCATGTGTCATTAAATCAAAACTTCCTTGTGATCATTCAGAGCATAGTATCATAAGATATGCATATGATCAATCAACAATAGTACCATCCCTGCACAAACTCAATTGATTTCAAAATTTTGATGTCAAGCTCAACTTAAATAATATTTAATGAGTTTAAACTCGACTTAATTAAGATTATTTAAGCTAGAAATATTTGGAAAACAATTTTTTTCAGTTTAAAGAGTAACAAATATTTAGATTCAATTTAAACTCAACTCAAATTTATATTCAATTTGAGTTTTATTATACTCATAAGCTAATCAAGTTAAATATCAGAATGTTTAAACTTGACTCAATAAATTACGCAAGTAATTGAGCTAAGTTCAAGTAGTTCTAATAAGGGTTTAATTGATGTATATACCTGAATCATTAGTGCTTTCCATATGTGAATTTTCTCCTCAGATTCATAATTCTTCCATTTTGAAAATTGCAAAAACTAGATATATGAACTTAAAAGCTACTAACTTTTTTTTATTATAGGTTATTAACTCTAATTGTTAAATGATATAATTAAGATTAGTGTAGAAATGTAGAAGTTTATTTGTACTATGAGTAGTTGCATTTTATATGGGCAATCTTCGTATGTATTATAGTTATGGTCGCCCAACTGCCCAATCATTTTTCCTTGCTACATAAATACTTTGTAACAAAACATAACTAACACTTTTCACCTTCTATTCATAATACACATTTTGATATTTCATATACCTACATAAGCTTTTCTAAAGTATTAATGGAGTTCGCATGATAATCAACACAATAGATTTTGACATGGTATCAGAGTAGTAAGATCTACAAATCTATTACTCAATTTCTCATCTTTACTCCTTTTTGTCTAGTTGATCTTGTATCGTTATATTAAAGATGTCAAACATGGATCCAGGGTTAACAATCCTCTTTTTTCTACCAAGATCATCTAGGTTTACTAATATCAAATTTGACGTTTAACAAGTCAAATATCATAAGATGGAGTTGTTCTACTAAACTAACATTAGGTGCTAAATCTACATTAGGGTTTATCGAATAAACCTATCTAAAATCAGAGGACAACAGTATTGATGCATAGAGATAGCTTAAAATGTGACTAGATAATCCGATGTTGGATCATTAATTTTATGACTAAAGAACTTACTGAAAAACTAAGGTTTCATGCATGCTAAATCCACATGAGAACTTTAGGAAGATGTTTGTGATTGTTTTGGTCAAACTAATGGGCCATTAATATTTCAATTGCAGCACAAACTTGCAAATGTGCAACAAGGAAATAGTTCTATGATAGTATATTAAAGTCATCTTAAGAAGCTATGGGATGAGTAGATTTATTTTATTTACGTTCCTAAATGTGTTTGTAAGGCACTCAAAGGTTATACTTGTGATATTTTTGGAAAATTTCTTGAAATTGAGAATAAGAATAGGCTTATGCAATTCCTCATGGAATTAAATGAAGCCTATATAATGTTAACTCTAGAGCCTTTGCCTTTTGTCAATAAGGCATATTATTTGATTTCATAAGTTGAAAAGCAAAAGCAAATTTTCTAGGGTTTTAAGTGAATTAGAGGAAGGGTTGGCTTATGTTGTTAAATCTTAGCAAATAACTAATACTAATGACAAGAGAGATAAAATGAACAGATTTGATAATAAAACATTGTGCTCATATTGCAAGAAGTCATGTCATTTGCTAGAAAATTGCCTTAAACTTATTGGATACCTAAAGTGATATAAGGGGTTGAAGGATTAAAAAAGGAAACAAATTTACAACTCATGTGGACATTTTCCGCAATACTCCTTTTGATAGTAGTATTACAAGTAGCAACACAAATGAGTCAAGCTTAGTAAATAAAGTGTACTATGAAGTATTGCAAATGCTTAAGATCAAGTACTTAACAAAGGACAATAGGTGACTTCTACAAATTAGGTAGGTTGGTTTTCACTCCAAAACACATCTTTTGTGGTTTCTTTACATAAAAATAATAATTTCTTAAATGAATGGATAGTCGACACAAGCACTTCTGATAACATAACATCATGATATGCTATTGAACCCACAAACTTTATCTAAACCAGTTTCCATTCAACTCCCAAATAGATTTGTTCGATTTGTTCATGCTATTAGAACCATTAAACCAATAGAACAAATAACTCTTGAAAATGTTTTATTTGTTCCAAACTTTTATTGCAACCTCTTATTGGTTAACCATTAACTTTAAAGGACAAAATTACTCGTTATTTTTTACCTAAATAATTACCTTTTGTAAGACCTAACAATTAAGAAGATTATTACTCAAGCTAAAGTTTATGATGGACTTTATGTAATAAAGAGCAAGCCAATAAAGATCCTTAGCACTACTCCTAGCATTTGTAATAATACACACATCAATAAACCTGTTTCTTTTTATGTGCTGCACAACAAGTTGGGTTATATTTCATTTTCTAAATTACAACATGTTGCTAGTTGTAATATCGATATACCCAATCAATTTTCTTTATGTTACATGTAATCTTGCTAAGTCCCATCAATTATCTTTTCTTTTTAATCCTTCACATTCTTTGATATATATATATAATTTTTTTATACTTCTTCATGTGGATTCATGGGGTCCCCATAACACACCTTCTCTCTTGGGAGCTAAATTTTTCCTTACAATTGTTAATGATATAAGTCTTTGTACTTAGACATATTTGCTTCATCATAAACACTGAGTTTTTGCAAACTTGTCCAATTTCATTTCGTACATTAAAAACCATTTTCATACCACACCAAAGTTCATTCATAGTGATAATGAAAATGAATTTACTTTCTCACAATGTCAAGAACTCTTTAAGAATAATGGCATTGTTTATCAAAGGTCCATAATATATACAGCACAACAAAATAGTATAGTTGACAAAAGTATAAACACCTTATTGAAACCACTCATGCTCTTTGACTTCATGCTAATCTTCCTAAGAAATTTTAGTGAGATTATATTCTTACAACTGCTTCACTCATTAACAAAATGCCAACTCCACAACTTCATTAGAAACTTCTTATGAACTTTTTTCTTTGGAAAACCTCCTTAGGACCATCTTCAAACATTTGGATGTCTTTATTATGCAACTAATCTTGATAATTCTAAGGATATGTTTGATCCTTAAGAGAAGATGTGTATGTTTATAGGATATCCTTTAAATCAAAAGGGCTATAGGCTATATGTATCACCAATCATTAGATTGTTCTTAGTAGGGATGTAGTCTGTCACGAAATTATATTCTCTTATAGGTATAATTCTAAGTTGCACTATAAATAGCCCCCTGTTCCTTCATCCAAACACAATGCTATATTTCCTCTACCATCCATTAAGAATACATCCCTTGTACTACTATACCTAAACATACCTACCTCATTCCTCGCAAACTAAACCAACAGTTATGATGCCAAGAAGATCAACACTATAAACCTCATCATTTTGCATAGTTGTTTGAATGAGTAATTTAGGGCGTTAGTAAAATTAATCTGAATAACTTAAAATTTTATGAATAAACTCAAGATATTAGATGAAGATACCCTGTAGACTCGGATATTGGAAATATAATAAAATAAAAATAATATAACTAAAATAATGAAATTTAACTATATTATATATTATTTATCATAATCACGTAAAATAAGCTTTGATAGCTAATAAATATTTAGAGATAATATTATGTGATATAAAATAACATGTATAGTAATTATGTATGCCCTGCGTGTAATTTTTATGCATAAATATAAACCCATAATGAACTAAAATACCTTAAAAAATATATTTTAGGCTAAATTAAGTTAAATAAATTTATAAAAAAGTGAATGACACATAGCAAATAACATAGGCAGCTGGAATTAAGTGAGAAAGGTGTGTGGAATATTACTTAATAGGTATGAGTCAATTAGGATTAAATTTCATACAATATAAAAGGCTAAATTTTTGAAGAGAGAGAGAGAGAGAATTCATTTTTACTCCTTACAAGCTTTAAAAAATGTGGAAACATTATTCAACATTTTATTCATGAAAAGGAGGATCCGGCAAAATTAAGTTCATGATTTGGAGATTAAAGAACAAAATTAGGGAACAATTTTAAAATCAATATATGATTTGAACATGTAGGAGTTCAGATGCTTGAATAGGAATTGGAAACAAACTAAGAGCACTACTTAAAGGAAGGGCTAGCACGTAGCTTTGCTAATAATAGTGGTGGTGCTTGTGGTAGTCGAAGCTTCCAGTGAGGTCCTAATTTAGTCCAATTTTGTATAATTTAATTAAAAATATAAAAATTATAAAGAAAATTATGAAAAAAAAAATTATTCCTACATAATTTCATGTGTAGAATCTAAGAAAAATATTTTTTGTAAAAATTTAGTATTTGTAATATGCGTGCTTAAAAAATTGACGAAACCGAACACTTTTTGATATTAAAATGAGTAAGTCTAATAAAGCAGTTTTGATCCCGAAATTTTTCTATAGACTTCCCTATGTTTATACTAAAATGCTATGAAGAGTTTTTTAATAAAATTATTTTCTATAATTTTTATGAATTTTTAGCCTTAAATTATGAGTAAAATAAATGTATTTCTGGGAAAAATAAATGCATTTCTCTTGATGACCTCACTTGGATTCTAAGCTCCACTTTTTATTAATGTATATGGTGGTGTAAGGGTACTGTTGAAAGAGGTTTTATTGAGAAAAATTACCTAATTCAAGTATGTGCCTTAATATGTGTAGTTAATGTTATGTAAACTTGAAGAAATGGTAGGTGATGACATATTACTTAAGGAGTTTAGGATATGATGAAGTTGTGAAATATTGGTTGATTGTTACTTGGGTTATCTTTACTAGAGTTTAGGGCAGAAGTTGATAAATCAACAAAATAAATATAAAATTGAACTTAGGCAAAGAATAGCTCAAAGGATTTTAAGAAGAGTTTTTGACTAAAATGATACTCAGATGGTGAGTCAGAAGCAAGATTTATGAATAAAACATAAGAATAGGAGATTTAGAAGCTTGTTTAGATGGCGATGTTCTTAAAACTCTATCGCTAACAAAGTCAAAAGGTATCTCAGAGGAAGTTAAGAAGCATATGTTTTATTTAATATTTACTTAGAAGTTGAATCATAGACAAGAGTATGAGCGAATGATAAAATAAGAGAATCTCAAAGGCTAAATTTTTAAGTTGTTGTTCTTAGAGGATACCTTAAAGGGTTTCTATTAAGGAATTTAAATTCTAGTTGATGCAACAACTTAGTCAGAAGACAACTCAGAAGAATATTTGGGGTATTTATAGATATGTGAATACTCAAAAGTTGTTTCAGAAGGCAATTTGTAAGAAATCTTAGATAGTTATCAGACTCAAAAGATGATTCAAAAGATAATCCTATAAAACCTTAACTCTGATATGGATTAGGGGATAATTTAGAAGCTTTTAGTTTAGGAATTTCAAGGGTGACTTAACTCAAAACTTAGCTCAAAAAATGTTTATTGAAAATTCTAGTGATTTACCAACCTCAAAGATTGATGTAGAGGCTAAATTTGTGGTGAATATCAATGCTTATGTAATGTAGAGGATATCTTAGAAGTTTTTCCAATAAATATTTCAAGGACATCTTGACTCAAGGGATAGCTCAAAAGAATAAAGTACTACATCAAGATAAACATCAAGGGGTCACCTATAAGGATAAGTGAACAAACAAGTTTGTAAGCGATTGAGTTTGAAGTAAAAATAGTCATTTCCCCACCCTTAATTGAATTAAGTGATAAGAAATGAGATCACGACAAGGTTGAGGACCGTGGTTTGGAGTGAAGTCTTGGGCGAAACATATTTCTCCATTACATAAACCTCAATTTGGTTCCAATTCGTGAAGTGCATGGCATGAAACTCCTCAAAACCAAGATTAAAGCGAGCACAATTTCTTTAATCTCACGACAACCAGTCAACGTTGTACGATGGCATTTGCTTGAACATGCATTGTATCTAATTAATCTTGCTTAAAAACTCTGGTTGCTTGATGATTAATATGTGCTATTGTCTTCATCCTACTTATTAAGCAAATTTTCACTTACACCTCTATAGCTGTTTTGCAGGTTTCCAGTAAACTCACAAATATTACACCAAGTTTTAAACGATTAGAGAACAGGGTCAAGAGTAAGATTCGAGATTAATAGGTTGTGTTCTTATTTATTTTATTAACTTATAGGTTAACTAATAAGGTCTCTATTAGTAACCCTCTAATTTTCAACTATAAATACTGTTATTATGCTTATAAACCTTTGACTTTTATAAATCTTTTCTAATCGTTTTATTTTATCAAATCAATTTACTTTTAGAACTTTTTGTTAAAATTGAGATTTTATGCTCTACATGATTATAAAGCTCAATTTTCTCAATTATTTAAACCATAAGTTTATTTTTCGAAGCTATTTTAGAAAATTTCATCATAAATTGATATCTATTAAACTCAGAATGGGATAGCTTGTAGCGGGGAAGTAGTAAATACCTTGTGTAAGTTATACTTACGTTAGTAGCTAAGTGGCTAATTTCTAGCTTAGGTTAGTTTAGATGGCAGGTTTGTTACAACTCTCTGATTTGGGGTGTGATAAACATATACCGAACAATTTCCTACTTAGATTTATTGATTTTATTCACCAAGTTTAGCCATATTCTTCATATCATGTAACACATTCTTCTTTTGTTACTTCACATTCTCTATATCCCATTCTTAATAAAAACATTCTTTACCTTTATCCTCATGACTATGTAGCTTCTTTAGACAATGTGATGACTATCCATGAACCAAGAAATTACAAAGAAGCCAAAAATGATGTTAATTGGGTTGAAGCTATGCACAAAGAGTTATTGGCCCTATGAGGTAATCATACTTAGGAATTAACTCATTTACCACCCAAAAAAAAAAAAGGCAATTGGGTGTAAATGGGTTTACAAGATTAAATACAAACTCGATGCTTCTAGAGAGAGATGTAAAGCTCATTTAGTTGCAAAGGGATATAATTAACTTAAAGGAATTGATTATACTCATACATTTTCCCCAATAACTAAATTGACTATGGTGAGACTCTTGTTGGCAATTACTTCTATTAAGAATTGATATACACTCATCAAGTCAATGTTAATGATGCATTTTTGTATGGTCATTTGGATGAAATATTTTATAAAGAACCATCAGGGTTATATAGGTGCTAAGGTTGGTCAAGTGTGTAAATTAGTTAAATCTCTTTATAGCCTCAAACAACCTTCTCACTAATAGAATAAGGAATTTTCTAATTTTATTGCGTCCTTAGGATTTGTTCAATCTAAGAGTGACTATCCACTCTTTATCCATATGGATAAGGATTCGTTTGTGGCTATTCTTATCTATGTTGATGATGTTCTAGTTGCAAGGGATTCTTTGGCAACTATTGTAGATATGAAAAAGGCTATTGATCAACCCTTTACTATCAAAGACAATGGTGAAGTTAGGTTAACCTTAGGTTTGGAGATCAGTCGTACCCAAGTTAGATTCATGGTTAATCAACAAAAATTTTTGTTAAGCATTCTAGAAACATTGGGTTAATAGGTTGTAAGCTAAATCTTGTTCCTTTTCCACATAACTTGCGCTTGGACAATGCTACTAGTTCATTACTAGTTGATCCTTCTCCTTATAGACATATTGTTGGTTGTCTACTTTACTTAAACATCACATGACTTAATATTTCTTTTGCCATGCAACAATTGAGTCAATTTGTTATCATTCCTCATACTTTGCACCTTAAAGTAGCTATGTATGTTTTGCGTTATTTGAAAGGATCCTCTAACAAAGGGTTATTCTTCTCTTCATCTACTTCTTTGTTACTTTATGGATACTTAAATGCAAATTAGGGTTTCAATCTTGTTGATCGCAAATCTCTTTTGTGCTATTGTATTGTTGTTGGTTCCAATTTTTGTCACGCCCCGAAACAGCAGAGTCGTAACAGCCCCGCCATATAAACCATCCTAAAATAGAAGTTGGCCTTACAACCGCTATCTTAGACCTGATCTACACAAGGCGTCCACGACTAACCCACTTTGAAGTAAACAATTTGTAATTTAAATATATCATTTACCTAAGAAAGTGAGGAAATCTATATATACACTATAATTCAGTTATTGTAATTAAAGTTTACAATATTTCTCCGTAATATATTTCCTAGTTATTACATTATTCAGAAATGAAAAATAATTCTAGAATAAAAACTTAGACCTTAAAAATATATATTTATTCTTCAATGTTTTTCCTTACTCCCCAGGATCCAACAGTTGCTAGCTCTAATTGTTTGCCGCTTCTTAGCTAGCACCTGCACGACGTCTATAGGGATGTGAACAACTACAGCTCAGTAAATTAGGATAGAGGACTTAAAACTATACCATAAACACACTAAGGTTATCAATCAACTTATTAAGTGTAATGCATGTGCAAGCAAATGCCATCGCACGACGTTATCTGGCCCGTCGTGAGATTAGAGAAATTGCGCCCGCTCTAATCCGGGTTGAGGAGTTGCTGTTAATGCAATAGCTCACGACCAAACCCAAGCTTGTGTAATGGAAACCTTGCTCCTCCTGCGACTACTTTCGAACCATTGACTTCACCCTCGCTGCGACCTTCTCACCTGTCACTTAGTTCGACTGAGGATGAAGAAAGGACTTTTTGCAATCCCACACTATCCCTTTTGAAGGAGTCGGTATTTAGCCGGAGAATCCTAGGTTTCCCCTAATGGGTTGCTATGCAAGTCCGATTATGATTACAAGTCATATATTTGATTAGGTCCAGTTTAGGATGATCATTCATTTCATATAAGTCATACAATACAAGCCAGAACAACTAACAGAATTACAGCATCACTTACAATCAAGCATATGCACACATCCAACTATCTAACAAACACAACCAAGCATAATCTTAAGCCTCCAAAATACAGTATCGTATTAATCCCAACTTACCTCGACTCCTCGCTCACTCACTTGAGGTCCGACTTACTCAGGCCATCGCCGATCATCCTTATAACACAAACGTGGTTTCAGTTTTTCATATAACTATTATAGGTTCATTTTATCCTATAACACTTATTGTTATGTTTTGTTTAAGGTTTAATATACCTAATTATCTAGGTTTTAAGTCTTTTATAATTATTCTAGGTTTGGGGTTAGGTTCGGGTTTGGTTTCCACATTGATTTCTAAATTAGGTTTTAGTTCGATTTCTAAGTATTGTTTTATACTCGAACCTTAGAAATTCGTTTCAACTCATAATGTGAAATTAATCACATTACTTCCCGATCTCCTAAATATCATCATTACCCCCAGTCGGTATTTTATTTCACCCGGTACACTTAAATCCTTATTAGTGTACCGAATTCACTCCTGATGTGATAAATTTTTACATTTATCATATAATTACATAAATTCAAGTCTTCTATCGATTTTATTATATATCCCTATTATTTATATAATATCAATTTTTATCCTAATATTTTCTATTTATTATATTTCCAATAATTACATATTATGTATTATCACCTATTATGTATATAATACACTTCTAATATTTCTATCACTCTAATTACCATCTCTAAACATCAATTGTCATTTCAAAATGTCTAAATTCATCCTAAATCATATTTTACATCTAATTATCCTAATTTACAAAATTAACTTACAATTTACTATTTTTCCCTATTACTCATTTACTACATAATTAACCTAATAATTACATCTAACACCCTAAATGCTACAAGTATCATACTCCATCAGATTTCAACATCCTAAAACATATAATTATTCACTAAATTATTAATTAATCATTTAATTACTTAATTAACCCTAAATTACCTATTTTATGCCTCATTTTAAAGCCTAAAAATTTCGAAAATTAATTTTGAAAAACGGGCTTCACAGCACTATTCTATATCATCTAAGTAGTCTACACAAAAATTTTGGGTTCGAAACTACACTCCTAAGGTCATTTATTTCTAAACCGAAACATGCTCGATTTTACATTATTTCTTAAGGACCATATATTACGGGACATATTTTCATTAAAATAATATTTTTCCTAAAAACTACATACAAAAATATTCTACAATAACAAAATTCATAATTTTCTAAGAATATTTACTATTTTTTACAAAATTATATAAAATCGGGCTGGAAATCGAACTCATTAGTCTGGGTGGCTCTGTCCACCGCTGGCCACCGTGGCCTTGTCGGTCGGTCTGGGCACTGCCACCACCATGTGGTGGTGGTGGTGGTGGTGGCTATCCACTCTCAGCTGCTCATCTGGTATGGGTTCCCTTTAAAAGTCCTAATTGTACAGTTTTTCCTTTTTTTTTTCTAACCCTAATTTTTTTCTCAATTTTCACCTCTCCCTAATTTTCTCTAATTTCTAACTGTTCAAATGAGCTTCTGTATTTTTCTTGCTATTTATAGAGTTTTAAGGAAATTATTGTGCATTAAATTGAACAAGATATTATCTAAATCCCTTAATTTTTTGCTTTTGAGTTGCCCTAATTTAATTGGCTGATTTTTTTCCTATTTTTCCCAGTTGCCACGACTCAATTCTGGATCATTCCTTATTTTTCCTTAATTAATTATGAATTTTCTTTAAGTATTTAGTATTATTTTAGCACATTTTGCGTATTTTAAGTAATTACGCGTATTTATACCTACATGTAAATTCATATATAGTACAAATAAATATTCCTAAATATTATTTAGGTCATTTTATGATTTTTAGCATACATATAATTTATCTCTAGCGATTCATTAATTATCAGAATACATTTTACGCATTTTCGATAAATAACGAGTTATATATTTAAAATATAGAATTTTTATAATCTTTTCTTTTATTGCTTATTTTCTTAAATTCAAACTTACGAGATCATTTTTATTAATATTTCTAACTTTATTTATAATTTAGGCTTGATCGGATCTTTCAGCCGATCGAAATCTTGAATAACTGGTTGTGGGGCTTACAGTCTTATATCTTATAAGCCAAAGAAGCAAGCTATAATGTGTATATCCTCAACTAAAGTTGAGTATCAAAGCCTTGTGTCCACAATGAAAGAATTGCTTTAGATCTCCTATTTATTTCACAATTTGTATATTTCACTTCAACTACTTGTTCCTCTCTTTACATATAGTAAATCTGCTTTGTTGATTTCGCAGAACCTATGTCTTCATGGTCGAACGAAGCATATTAAAATAAGAACCATGCAAGCAAGCCAAGTGAGTCAACCTACCTTGCC
Source organism: Lumnitzera littorea (assembly GCA_024138015.1). Lineage (NCBI taxonomy): Eukaryota > Viridiplantae > Streptophyta > Magnoliopsida > Myrtales > Combretaceae > Lumnitzera > Lumnitzera littorea. Next base: position 113,673,379 of record JAMXBB010000001.1, read on the forward strand.
CTATCGCATATTAGCCTCAAGTTAAGTAAGTTGACTTGCTTTAGCTCGCATAGCCCGCTTGCAAATACGAGCTCAAATTTTCAACCTAACCTGTCCAACTACGGATTGGCGAGCTAAGTGGGCTAATCCACAAATTGTACTATCATCCATTTCTTATGAACACATTATATAGAATATTCGCAAATTACAGTTTACAATCTTATCGGTTTCAATATACGTATTTAGTTTTACTATAAAATTTAGTTTTTATTTCGTATTAGAAAAATAAAGTTTTAATCCTTCCACAAAAATATGTACATAATATACATACATACATTTGAATCAACATGGAAAAAGAAAAAAAAATCTTATAGGCAACAATACAAATGTATAAACATATTTATAACAAAATACACTATGAGATTTCCATAATCATCACACAAATAGAATTTCCATTAGTATTATAATGGTTATATAAAAATCACAAATAAAAGCTTTGAGTTGTTCATAATGGTCTTGCAACATAACAACATGATAAGGATGTCCTATCTACAAAACTTTAAGATAATATATACATATATACATATTTAGTTTCTTTTTTTTTTTCTTTTGCGAGATGACAGGCTAACCCACTGTGCGATTGGTTGGCTCACTTTGACTAGCAAGTTAAGCAGGCCAGACTAAAAGAAGCTCGTATTTAAGCAGGTCAAAATTTTTTAGTCAAACTTGCATTTTTTTTACAAGTTACATGAACCAACCTGCATAATCAATCCCACTTACATAACTCTAATGGAAGTGGATATAGATTTTACACTAGATCATGTTCAAAGTGGCTTTCTTCGATTATTTTATGTTTTGTTTACTTAAGAAGTAGCTAATCCCATGACAAAGACTCTTGGTGAAATTCAACTACATTCTTTTTGTTTGAAGTTAGGGTTTTAAGCCTTTCTAACTTAAGTGGTGTAGCGATATAGAAGTTTAAACTATGGGTAATTGTATTTTATACGGCCATCTTTGTATGTATTATGGTCATTGTTGTCCAGTTGCTCAATCATTTCCTTGCTATATAAATACTTTGTAACATAACATAACTAACATTTTTTGTCTTGTGTTCATAATATACACTTTGATACTTTATACACCCGTAGAAGCTTTTCTGAAGTGTTAATGGAGTTTACATAATAATCAACATAGTAGATTTTGACAACTAGGACCTTAAACTACATATTAAAACCATACAAGAAGCTATGGATTAGCTAGCTAGCCTATTTGAATTTAAGATGAGCTTTCCTGCTTTCTTTCTTTCTCTCTCTCTTTTTTTTTTCCTTTTAATAAAATAAATGATTAGATTATTTTGGTTTGAAGGATTTATCTTTACCTAACCATCATAATTTTTTTTTATAGACTTGGACTTCTATGGACTTTTTTTTTTTTCCCTTTTTGGCCAAATTATAGACTTATTTGATTTGCAAATTTTTATATGTATCTAGTAGTAGGTCTTATGAAACCTTTAGGATCACATTAGTTAATTGTGCCTAGTTATACTTTGGGATTTGCTTTCTCACTGTATTTCCGTCTCAAAAGTTCAAGCAAAAGACATGCTAGGATTTTTCTTCATCATGTGAATTAGTTCAATTCGATTCAAGCAGAATCATGAATCGATTTATTAATTCCAAATTAATAACCAAAACGTATATAATAAATCAAGTTTTCTATTCAATTTATGGTTAATAGTTTTTTTCCCTATCCCTAATTCTTGGGATTGCTATCTTGATTCATTAGAACCATTAACTCTGTAAGTCTCGATGAATGGACTCGAGATAGATTAAACATGACTCTCAAATTAAGATTAAACGAGCTAATGATTCTAATCAGATCAGATCAGATTATACCGAAACTCTATACTTATTTCTAGATCTAACCCATCTTGTAATCCTAAACTAGGAGCCCAAAAAGGAAAAAAGAGAGACAGGACGAGGTTTCACCATTTCACGTACTCGAAAGGAAGTAGTCCATATTAGTGAACAAACCATTTATCGCACCAATTGATCTTGGTACCATTTCAGTCAATAACTACATTTCCTGGTGCGTGCAAATAAGGCCGTAGTCGCATAATTAACGGTCTATATTGCGTGACATACGTTAAATCATTAGGGATTAAAAAGGATGTACACGATAACTCCAAAAGTTAAATCACGAGGGCTAAAAGAATTGCCACCTTCTCTCTCTCTCTCTCTCTCTCTATATATATAAAGCCTCGAATTAACGACCTTTCCATTGGACAGCTAGATGTCGCTACGCATTTATGTTTGGGTCTTCATTTCAACATCATTAGGTATTACCAGATGACATGATTATAACTCCTAGGGCGTCTTTCTCTTAATTTCGACAACCGCACATGCAACTCTAATCGGAATACCCAACCCAACATACTACAGTAATTTTGACAATCGTATAGCAATAGTTAATGAAAAACTACACGAAAGCCATCAGATTAATTGAAATTCAAATAGAGACGGTGTAAAATAGATATGAATATATGGATATTTATTATTTATTATATATCGCTTATATGATAAGTTAAGTATTAAAGTGGATATTCTTAACAACATTTAATGAATTATAATTGTAGCTTAATGGTTTTTGTTATTTTCTCACTTTTAATGATACGTTGAAAAAAAAAATTTAATTTCAATCAATTCTATTAAAGAATCAATATTTATGCCATTAAAACGATGTCGGAATAGAATTTATCAAAAATTATAATTTTCAATCACTTTATTGTTGGCTGACCTCACATTAAAGCAGATGTTGATGGGCATATGGGATCATTAATTTCATTTGGTTCATGAATATCAAACTTGCTTCTTTTTTTTTTTTTTTCAAATATCACCTACATTTGAATTGGCAAATCAAAAGTGGATACGTTGGGATAGACACGTAAGCAGGTCTTCTTCCTTATACGAAGGAAGGGGGGCTTGAGGATGGAATAAAATAAGGTAAAGAAAACGTAAACCTATACCAGAGTTTCGTGTTGAGTGAACCGACGGTTTGGGGATTTATCCATCTCTACATCCAAGGCTCTCATGCATGGAAAAAAAATACACAATCTTACACGAGACGAGACAAATTTAAAGATAAAAGAGGTTAAATGCATACAAAGCAAACTTAAATAGGTGTATCTACAATATAACTTTTTTTTTTTTAATTTTAGGAAGGAAAGATGGCAACTAAAATAAAAAATAAAACGTTGATTTATAAGAAATAAATAAACAATGTAATAAATATTAGTTGACTAAAAAAAAAAAATAGAAGTAAAATCCACCATTTACTATGAGATAATTAATATTTGAGAAATTCAAGGTTGGAAATTAGTATTACACCTTTGATATCTTTCAACAAAGAAAGAAAGGAGGAAAAGAATTTAAGTGCAATGGTCCTATAAAAGATTTACAAGGATTTTCTTTCATTTATATGTAGACGAATCTCATAATTTTACCGATTTAATTTTGCTCACTTATTGGCTTTAATGTTTTTGTCAATTATATCATTCATTAAGATTGAGAAGGAGGATATTTATTTTATTACATCCAGAAAGCGATATCATTTCATATCATAAAGTCATGTTATTTTGAGTTCAATTGAAAAGTGTGGAATTTGCAATATTGATTTCTAGACTTTAATCATAGGATATTAATTATCTCATGATAAACATGGATCCCGCTTTTATTTATTTATTTAGCAATTTTTTTTTTATTTTAGTTAACATCTTTCTTTCCTAATTTTTTTTTTTAAAAAAAGAGTATCTATAAATACCCCCTTTTTATATTTATTTCATGTATACTCCGTCTCCTTATATGATTATACCTTAAATCTCTTTTTTTTTTTTTTTGGGAAAAAATGTTCATTTAGGCAAATTTTTTAAAGTTTGGGAGTTTAAAAACATATCATTTTAAAGATAAGGGGGTTAAATACATCTGAAGTAAATATAGGGAAGTATATTTATAATTTATAATAAATATGCCTTATATAAACATTATTTTCCATTTAATTTTTGCCCGTTTTGGTTTCACTGAACTTAGTCCGAATGAATATCTATAGCATAATACATTGTAGTTATATACATTGCATTCTCATCTAATTCAGAAAAATGCTTTTTCAAGTCCCATTCGGTCTATCACGTAGAAATAAAAAATTAAATAAAATAAAATGCTGACCCTTCCCATTTTATCATTTTCCTCACATTTTATGGTTTTACAATCACGTATTGCTTTATGATAGAACAATTTAATAATACGTATACACCCATACATATATAAATATATTAGCAAACGATATACACTCGTGTTACGTATACATAAAATAAATAAAATTATATAGTATAATCAAATAAATTATGATATTAATAAAAGAGGAAAAGAGAGAGAAGAGGATCATGCAGAGAAGAATATAATGTTGGGAAGAGAGAGAGAGAGAGAAAGGAAGAAAAGTTATATTTTCTTAAAATTCTTAAATTTATCTTATGTCTATAATCAAATATATAAAAAAAAATTATTTATCAATAATTAAAAATTTATTTAAAATACTAAATAAATAAAAACAATTAAGCTATTATTTCTTGCAGTTTTGATAATATAGTTATACATCAGATTTAGGAAATGTACTTCCATTACAAGCACTAAATTATACGCGTAAGTGAGAAATGCCAATGGGGAAAGGTGGCAAAGACCACCATCGACCTTGGGACATTTGTTGGATTAATTCCAACGTACTTACCCAATGCTGACTGTCCTAATGCCTTTGTGGTAGCTCATGAGTTAACGCGATTCAAGATGATCGAGCTTAATTTCGTACTCGTTTCAAAACTTTAAAACTCAAGCTTGCCTTGAAATTTGTTAGATTTCCAAGTTGGATTAGAAATAGTATTGGGCGAGTGTTCAAGTTCACCTCGATCTCATCTAGATTTGATTATGAAATAAAGTCTTTCCATTAATTGATATAATTAGACTCATATAAGGATCAATTTTAAATTATAAACCAGTTTAAAATCGATTGAAACGAGCCACGAATTGGTCTAACCAATAAGAGACCGGGCCTAACCATCGAGCCTTAAGGGTCAAGATAGTTCAAAAAGATGAAACCAGCCGAAGCAATGAATTGGCTCGATCTGTTCATTCCTTAAAAGAAAAAAAAAAAAAGAAAAGAAAGATAAAGAGAGATAGGAGGCCATTAAATAAAAAAAAAAAATTGGATAATATCTATTAAATTATGACATATTAAAATTACTTTTTTTGCAATGGTAAAGAATAATTTTTTAAAAATAATATCATCAAACAAACAATATATGATTAATCATAAATTAATTATGTATTAATAATAAATCGAAAATTCAATTTAAGTTAATGTAAGTCTTTTTTTTGTAAAACTTACCAAATATTAAAAACTTGTCAAATATTAAAAACTTAAATATGAGGAAAAAAATAAAATTTGAGAAAAAAATAAAAAAGTTGAAATCACATTAAATTGGAAATTAATAAAAAAAATTTAAATTATTGATGAATTAATATACTTAAAAAAAGAGAGAAAAAAGAAGTCCTGTTATTAAAATTTATTAATATATTTTAAAAAATTAATAAAATTAAATATTAAAAAAAAACGATTCAACAGCTAAATTAGCACAAAATACACACCCCACTCACTCCTGATCAGTTTAGGGCCAAACTGACCAAGTGGATAGGTCTAGATATAATATTGATAATTAAACCAATTCAAGCCCATTTAATAATTAAGTCTGACTCAAACTCAATTATGTTGGATTTTTTATACAATAACACTCTGAGCACGTTAATAGCTTATTTAAGCAATTGGAGCTCAAACCGACTCAACTATAATGAAATAGAGTGCACAACTGAGCTTAAACCCTGTCACAAGATAATTTTATAATTACACAATTGGGCTTTCCATCTTGAAAGTTAAAAATCCCAGAGTCTGGAACATGTAATTTAAAACTTTTTATATCATAATGTAGATCGTAAATAATATAATGAAAAATATGATCAACAAGCTTACGATACTTGGAAGGCCGAGCTTTGTAAAAGAAAACCTAAAAATTCCAGAACAACTCATTCGTGGTATTGGATTGATGAGAAATAATAATAATGACCAGACCAGTGGACTTGGTAGTCGGCACTCGGTCAATTAAATTAATTATATGGCTTCGGCCTACGCGATCAACGCCTTGGTCCAAGCTAGCACAGTGCTACACGGTTACTTCCTAGTTCCTTGGGAAATCATGCATGCTAGCTGGAAGGCAAGTTGCAGTCGAGTTCAACCTGGTCATAATTACTCTATATTTACTGAGTTGAATTCGATTTATGGTTCGTTTTCTTTCCATTTTTTTTTAATTATCTGGTACTGCTTTTAAATTTTATATCTATTAAAATAAAATATCAAAAGGATTAATTTATGAATTCTACTTATTTACATTTACTTTCTTTAATTCTTAAAGTAAAAAATAAAATAAAATTTCTTTTCTCGATGAATAAAATGTGTGGAGCCGCCAAAAATTTTATTCCTCTTGTCCACCAATTGAGTTGCCATGCTTGTATTGCGCTGCTGTATTTATCATCTGAGCATCCAGCGCTTTATTTCAACATGCCATTTCAACTGGTGCAAAGTTTCGAAAAGCACATTGGGCAACTTTATCATTTTCCAAGGCCCAATCTCCGTCTAATTAAGCTCAAGTCATCTTCAAAATAAGTCCAACTTAAGGTGGATTCTATTTCAATTAGAAGAGAACTATTTTAAAAATAAATAAAGCAAGTTTAAATAAGCTCGATTAAATAGAAACATAAGCTTACCAAATGTTATGGCCTTAGATCAAGATTTTAAACTTAATCAAACTCAAGTTAAAATCCTTAAATTTAGCTGAACTCAAGCTTAAAACAGCACCCATAGTTGTTCCTATCTCCCTCATCCCCCGTTTCAAACTCGTCACACCGCGTCTGAAGCCCAGACTCGAACCTTGGAACAGACACGAGCCAGTCCTGGGTTCCCTTTTAGGCCCAGATCCGCAAGTCCAAAGAAAAAGCAAATAAAAATAGATCAAGTGACTCGGTCTGATAGTTCCTATACCCATCGTGGGCCTATGAGGACTAGACGGGTCCTACACTAGTCCCGAAACGTGAATTGGACGGGCTTGTGCTGAATCTTTAGAACTCGGTCCATTATCAAAGTGTGTCCTTATCAGAGGACCTGCTCCTTTATTTTATTTTATTTTTTTCTCCGGTTCTATTGCCCTGACATTCTCATTTGGCCGCTGGGGACTACACAGGAGACGTGAGAAAATCCAGAAATTAGTTCGCATGGTAATAAGAAACTGCTCCTGTTGCAGAAAAATTAATGAAATACACATCCTTTTCTTTGAATTAATGAAATTTGATAAGGGAATACAGACTACAGCAGGTGTCAAGCCTTCTCATTGATAAGTCATAAATTTAAGTTACACGAGCCTAGCTTAAAATTTTACCTATAAACCAAAAAAACAAAAGTACAAAAAGATTTCCCTCCAAAATTGATGAGTAATCGACTCAGTTTCTCAGCTTTCATCCTCATCCTGATTCTCATCCTCATCTTGGCGTTCCACCTCATCTTCGGATGAGGCAGGATCCTCTCTCCCTGTCGTCACATCCTGAGGACACTCTTCTTCTGGTGGATGCGAATCACCCTTCAACTCTTCCTCACTGTATAAGTCCCTCTGAAAGGGTACAGATTTTTGTTGCTGCGACGAAATAACATTGGCAATTGCCTTGAAAGCTGCAGATGCACGATCAGTTTCCACGGCTGCATCTTTATCCACAAGCACAGGTGGGTCTTCAGATGGTTCGTTTTCCTGCTGTGGAGGAGGGACAAAGAAGGGTATCCTACCCCTTTGCCAGTCATGGAGTATCATCTTTGCTGCAGTAGTTAGATCAGGTTCACCACCCTATACATACACAACACGTAGTAACTTATTGTGATCAGCATCCACCAGGATATAACAGAACACAAGTATCCTTCATTTATTGAATCATCTACTGGGGGTATATTGGAATTTGAAATTCAAGTAGACTGCTTAACTTTATAGGGATGAAATGAGTGCACAAGGGTTCATAGTAGGACTGCCTACTCTGAAAATATGATAATATTTTGATCTACAACCAACAGCCCATAAAGGTGAAGGCTGTATACCACTATGAGCTTTTATATTTTGTCATTGATACCCCTCCTTACATTTGGGCTGACATTTTTTATTAAAGCACATCAAGTGGATAACTTATTTATGGAGATGCCTTTTTCAACTTAGCTTCAGTACCTTCACTCCCCCATCAGTGCAGATGTTGCTTAACAATTATAATACACACAAAAAAGAAGATACAGCCTGAGAGAATCCTAATTTCCTCCTGATTTGGAATGATTACGAGCTAAAGGGTAAACTACAGTACTCCAGAGAATACAGTATCTCTCAAAAGAATCCTCAGGCTGATACCAAGCAAGTTCTTTTTCCTACTAACCCAACCCCTCATTCTCAATATCCACATTTCTCTGCTGATTAATTTGTCTTCTCAAGTTCGAAATTCATGCCATAAATACACACTTTACCATCACTCTCTTTATTTCCAAATTACCAAATTAATGACTTCATTTTCTTTCCTCATCACACAAGTACTGGCTCACATAATTCCACTACGGAACATAGTACTTTTTGAAATCCTTTGGCAACCACTCTATGTGGATTTTCTTCAGATATAATAATTTCTCACAAGAATAACCAGTCGTGAAAGTTACCACTAGAATAAGAACAATATACAATGAAAGAAAAAGAAAATATAAGCCTAAAATTTCGAATTCTTCGTGTTGTTATAGATCCCATTCAGGACATCTCTGCAATTGACACCATGATAGTATTTACAAGACAAACACACTCAAGAAAAATGCTTCGATATGTAAAAAAAGGAATGAAACTGCTCTTGATTACGAGAAGTGGAGACTTACCCTCAACAACTTGCCAGTTGATCTGCATAGCTGAACTAGAAAATCATTCTCATCAGACCTGAAACCACAAGACCATGAATTATCACACATTAAAATTCACCCATACATAAAATACCATTCTGCTTAGGGCTATGGGTTCTTAAATCTAAGTAATAACCTCAATACAAGATTTTCCCTTTACTTTGGAAGAATTACACACAAAGGACCAATAAAATGACACTCAGAAACTAATATAAGCACAAGCCCGAGAAAATCCCTACAACCGAATCGCATAGCTTACCAGTCCTTTATCTTATATGCTCTTTCCAGATGCTCCTTTTTCACACGTTTTAGAACCTCTCCAATGTGTTCAGAAGCATCTTCCAAGTTTGTTACGCGAACCTGGAAAGAAGATGAACAGAATCCATTACTGCAAAAGCAAAGGTTTCTTCAAAAACAAGTAGTTCGGCATCTTTTTGAAATATTATCACTATGTCTAATCATTTGGTAACCTTTCACTTGACACTGAATTCTGAAGCCTTACTAGTCACTAATCAAACATTTCTAATCCTGTACATCATCCTAGTAATATTGCTTATTATTCATAAATAAACATAATGGTATCAACAAATGTCATGACCTGTCATTACAACATTTCCTTAGTAACAGGTCAAAACCATTAAGACCATTGAAGGATAGGAAAAGTTTTCATGAATGCCTACAAAGTGAAACTGGGAGAGATAAAAATATATAAATAAAAGACCTACCACTCCCTTCAAAACAATATCTGTTTCTGAGTCACTGTTCTGGTAGACTACACCAGGACAATCGATCAAGAAGATTCTCTTTGTTAGAGTAATGTATTGCCACACCTTAGTCTCCCCCGGGATAGGAGCAACCTTGCAAACCTAATAAAAAATAATAGACAGCAGAGTAAGCCAGAAGATAGCTCAATCTTGTTGGCAAACTTAACATGCTTATTTGAAGAAAGATTTGCTCCCAAGGTAACTACTTACATTCTTTGTCCTCAGTGTGTTGATGACAGATGATTTTCCAACATTTGGATAACCAACGAATCCCACTGAAATAGCTTGCTTGTCACTTTTCAGGCGTGCAAATTGCCTTAGCACAGAGAGAAGGGAACCCTAGGCAATCCCAATTAATTCAAGTGTCAGAAATTTGCAAATAAAACTTTTCACTAGAAGACATAAGAAAACTACTAGAATGATTGCTCAAAAAAGTATGCCAATGTGTCCTGGTTTTACCCCCCTACTTTTGAAAACTCATGCCTCGCTACCTGATAAACTAAAAATAGCTTCTTATACCTTGCCAAAGGATTTGTTAATACTAGCATGGAAAGCTAAAGTAGGATATTCCTTGGACAAAGCCCTCAGCCATCCTTTTGTTGCCCATGCTGGAACCAAGTCACACTGGACAGAGATAAGTTGAAGATAATAAGCACATGAATATGAGAGGTTAGCTACTAAGTGTACAGATGTCCAAATTCATTCCAAAGGAAACCTTGTTCAGCAGAAGTATCATATGCTTGTGCTTGCAATGTTCTTTCAAGTGCCTTTCCAAATGGTGACATCTTGTACCTTGTGGATCCCTAGCATCTAAAACCTGAAAAGAGAATAAAGTGAGAAGAGAAAAGCTTAAATGTGCAAGTTCCAATATATGATTTCTAATTCCTACAAATACTGGATATATGTACATGGTATAGTTTAACTGACCACCCTTAACATATAATAGCACTGTCATGGCTTAAAGGCTATTGAACATTTGCATGAATTCCTTATTGTGCAACAAATAAGAGAGAAGATAAACTAACCTGAACAACTACATCCGAAGAATCAATCACTTTATAGAGTTCACCCCATATCCGCTTGCTTTGACCCTTCTCAAACATTGTATGCCGGACCAAGTCCCTAAACCCATCAGCATCATTGCCTTCACTAGATTCACCGTACTTTTGCTCAAAGGCATCTAAAGGGTCGACAAACAAAAGCCAACAAACAAGAGATGGTCTACTTATGAGAGAACCAAAAGTATATATTTGACACAAGACAAGAGGAACATCAATGCATCCAATGAAAGGATCTTTACCCTGAGATCCATCAGCCTTCTTAACCAAAGATTCGTAGTCAGCAGCCAAAAGCCTAGGGCGCTTCCGCTTCTTCTTAGGGCCAAAGGCATCCTCAAAAGGCTCTCTATCAAGTAGATGAACTCTAGCTTGCTTTGCTTACATAAAAAAGAGGGTGTTAGTTCTTGCCCATCCATCAAAACAGAAGAAATTAGACAATAGCCAACAAATAGTTAGGTCGTACGTAAACCAAAAGTTAACTTAGGGAATATGTGAAAATACTCTTAGAGTTCTAGGAAAAAGTGGCCCATAAAAACAAATGCCAATTAACCAAGCAAACAGACAAAGCAGGCATTCTAGATGGTTGTATTGTCACGTTGCAGTAGTTAGGCCAACCATGCAGCAAAATAACCCCAAAAGATTACAAAGCACATACTTGATGGACAGGAGCCATTTCCTCAATCCACTTTCAATCAAGAAATACATTATTTCTCCAGCAGATGCAAAGGCTTACTAACCTTCTGACGGTCATTCAGTAGGGACAATGGCAGCTTCCTTTCCTTTAAGATGACATTATAATTATTGGACATGCGGCTTTGGAGTTCTTCCCGGAAAAATTCAAGTTCCTTTTGATTCACAACTCTTGTGTTGCCTGCATTAGAAGAAGAACATGCCAATAACTAAGTATACCTTTGAGGTCAATACCATTTCAACATAATAAAAGCTGGCGAGATGCAATATGACAAGCTTGAACTTAGATGACTAAGAAAAGTATTATCCAGCTGCTGCATCATTCTGATGCTTAGCCATCTGCACAATTTTACTAGCCCAATGAACAATTGCAATACCTATCGTAGCATGTGCAACATTACGTCTGAATTACTAAATTGCGTCCACTCGAAAGCCCCCAAATTAACCAATTTAGCTAGGCAGTAAACTAACCGACAGGACATGTGTGATTGCTTGTGAACTATACATCTTCAATCTATAAACACAATAACTGAGTCAAATCATATAGTTCCTTATCCCCCAACGGTTTCTGTCCACATCATCACCAATATCATTTCACTACATATGATTTTAAAAAAAAAAAAAAAGAAGAAGAAAGAATGAGAGGAAGAAAAAAAAAAATAGAGCTTGCATCAAATGTTCATAGTATTTTTTTTTTGGCTAACTATAAAATATTCATAATACACACAGTTGGGCACTAAAATAAGCTATAATGTGTTCCGGTACTCATAAACTTTTGATCTTCCAGCAATAATCACCACATTCGAACCAAACCACAGTTGCCTATCCCCGAATCCCATCCAACCCCATCACCAAAAAATCACACACCGCCAAACATAATTTAAAACCGAGCTTGCATTGAATATTCATCATAACAGCTTATGCTTGACGACACGCGGTCCCAACGGAAGTTAAACATCTTCAACCCGCCCAAAATTCACTTATCCGCAGCCTCAAAACAGTGTAGAAATCGCATCGAACAAAGCATATATGTCCAAATCATAAGCAAGCACCTTTAATAAACCCAAGCTCAAAAAACAAGGCAAAAAAATCCAATCAGAAGCCATTTTAGCAACAAAACAGATAATTCCAAACTCACCGAACCACCGGCGGTCGGGTTGGATACGCGTGTTTGGTAACTCCTTAGACTGAAGCTCATGGCTCAAGACTTTGCCTTTACGGTCACGTTTAGGTTTGGAATTGTACATCTTGAGCCGTCGCACGGTGGCAGCGGAACGTGTCTCGCTCTTCCCATCTTTTCTGTTTGTGTCTAGTGAATGCTTTGGTTTGCCCGATGTGTTCACTTTCTTCTCTTTCTTCTTCGCCATCTCCGATCAACTGCGAGTTCGGAAATAAACACAGTAGAGTTTATCTAGACTGGGTCGGCTAGGTTAGTGTGAACTGAAAGAGGGACAAAGGGAAATGCGGAGAAGGGCCGAGAAAAGGATTACGAGTAAAACACGAAACGTATTATATATATATATACAGTACGTAAATATTAATATATATATGATATAAAAATCACATATAAAAATGAATTTAAAAATTATTTCGTCTCAATATTTATAATTATTAATATTTACATATTATGTATATATAATATATAATATGTAATATTTATTAAATCTTTTCCGCATCCACTAGCTTTCATTTTTTACTTTCTTCAAAAGAAATTAAAATAAAGGCACAACTTGAAGGGAAAAAAAATTCTAAACTTTCATATTTTTTCTGTTTTAAACTCTGAACTTTAATTTTTCTTTTATTTTGGTAATTTAATCTTTCAAAGAAAATTACGAAAACTATAATGAATTGGGTTGCTCGTATCACAAGAAGGAGCATATGTCCCGATGATTGGTGGCTGTGTCCCAATCCGAACTTCTAAGACTAGTTATCGCTGACATGTATGTTGTTTTTTCTTTTAGTAAGAGAAATAATTTCATTATTCTTAATGTTGATTAATGAATTATGAAAAATGGAGAAAAAATAGAAAAGAAATAGTTTTACATTCAAAACTTTAAAGGAAATGTACAAATTCACAACTTAAGCTTTTGTATTATTTTAGTTCAAATTCTAAACATTTCAAAATTTTTATTTGAATTTATAAAATTTACAAAAGTTTTTAAATCAGTCTTTTATTAACTATGACATGCGACACTTGGATTGATCCACAAGAAAAATATAAATTTATAATTCAATTTTTTGTACATTTTTTATTTAAGTCTTAAGCGTTTTTAAATTTTTATTTTAATCCTCATTGTTTGTTATTTTGTCATTAACTTTTCCATTAACTATAACACTTGAAACTTTCTAATTGATCCACGTAATTTTATTAAATAATTAATATAATAATTTTTATAAAAAATTTTAAAAAAATAATAAATAAAATTATAAAAATTTGGAAATTAAAAAAAATAAAAAATGCAAAATCAAATAATAAAGATATATATACATATATAATATCATAAATGTATATATGTGAATATTTATTATAATGTCAATGAAACAAAACTTTTTTCATAAATCAAAATATTAAAAAAAAATTAAGAGAAAAGCTAGGAAAGTTTTTTTTTTTAAATTGTTCTAACTACTCCTTAGCTTTGAAGTGATTAGATAAACCAAAATGAATTGAAAAGTTACAATTCACCTAAAAAAGTGGCTTAAATCGACTCACCACTAAGTGTAGGTGGTTTGGTCACGTTAAAGGATAGCTAACTATAAATAAAGATTTTTTAAAAAAAATATAAGAAAAGAGTGAATATCCATTGGTTTCAACTAAGTTGAGCAAATTATTAGGTTTCACCTATTTTTTCCTTTTCTTTTTTTTTTTTTTAAATCCAGGGGTTGGATGATAGCCTACCCTCTAAGAGGGTTGTGCGACAACCCTTAAGGGGATAGCTAACCACTTAAAGTAAATGGTAGGTTGATTAAGACCACTTTAGTGTGTAAGTCACAACCGGTTACTTCATTTTAACCATTCTAGTCAAATCTTAGTCTTATGATAGTTGGAATTTTTTTTTCAGTTTTTTTCTTTTAAAATAATCGTTTTTTATTTTTGTTTTATTAAAATTATAATAAATACACACATACATAAATTTATTATATTATATATGTATATATCTTTATTATCTGATTTTGCTTTTTATATTTTTTTATTTTTTGAAATTTTTTAATTTTTTATTATTTTATCATAGTGATTATTTAATAATAGTATGTGGACCAATCAGAAAGTGCATATCATGGTTAATGAAAAAGCTAAGTGAATATTAATGGAAGATTTGTTTAAAAACATTTACAGATATTGAGGTTTCAAATAGAAATTTTAAAATATTTACGACTTAACTTTTCTTTTGGGTTTTAAGAAAAATAACTGGGAATTTCTTAAAATGTCCACTAGTTTCATATCTTATTGTAAATAGATTTTAAGATCTATGGCTTTTGCGAACTCTTAGTATAAATTATAACTTTATATGTGAAATATTTATATAAGCATTTTTGTATTATTAGAAAATACGTCTTATATAGACTGTATCTACAATAACAGCTATGAGGTCGGCTTCTATTTTAGATTAGTTTACATGGTAAGATTATTATGACTTTTTCTATTCAAAGCATGACAATATATGCAATAAAAAATATTATGTAACATAAAATAACACATAGAATAATTATGTATACCCCATATGTAATTTTCATATAATAATATATACTCATAATTATCCAAAATACCCGATTAAGTACAAATTAAGGTAAAATAAATAAATAAATATCATAAAAAATTCACGAAAATTATTAAGGTTGCTGGGATGTGTTTAGAATAGGTGTAGAATGCTAAGGACAAGTGTAAGATCAAAGAATATTAAGTTGATGCATAATATAGGTTAGTTATAAGAGAGATTTAGTAAGGAGGAGAGAGGAAAAAAAATTATTTTAGCTTCTTAAGTAATCTGTAAAATTTAGGAATACTCTCTATGGGTTCTACATGCAAAGAGGGATTCAAGAAAAATGAGCAAATGTTGAATAAATTCAAGAAGAAAATCTGGAAAAATTATGAAAAAATCTTAAATACTCATCAAATTCAGAGGTTAACTTAGAAGTTGGTTTCATTATGAACTTTTACTCTAGTAGAGCTCGATAGATAATTTAAAGGCTTTCCAATGTAAAAACTTTATAGATGTTTTCGCTCAAAACTTAGATTAGAGGGTATCAAAGGCATCTTTCCTTGATGAAATGACTCTAACTCCCTATATTAATGCCAACGTAACTTATAAATTTAGTTCCAAATCAACTTAATTTCCAAGGAATGAGCAAATAAATGGTTTCCATGTCTTATATAGTTACTGACATAACAAATTGACTAAATATATAAGGAATTCTCAAACGTGAGATAAGTGAACAACTAAGTTGGTGTGCAATTAAGTTCTAGGTAAGTAGAATTAGTGTTTCACCATACTTTGAAGCATTGTTTAAGAATACTTGAAGATCTTAGTATATATCTTGTTTGTAGTTGTAAGTTAATTGTCTGTACGTATACAGTGTATGTACTTAAATATAGTTATGTTATTCGAAATGCTGGAATTATGTATTGATTGTTTCATGTTATTACTTGTTTTGGACTGTTTGAAATTGCTTAATCACCTTAAAAGCAATATAACACAAACTCAACTTAACTACTAACCGAACTTGCAACACAACCGATTTAGGAAAACGACTAGAATTCTCGAGCCAAATAGGAACCTTTCAATGAAGATAACAGAAATGATCATTTTCATACTCTTAGTAGAATTAAGTGACAGGAGAGGAGATCGTAGTAAGGTTGGGAACCATGGTTTGAAAGTAGTCTTAGGCGAAGCGTATTTCTATATTGCATAAACGCTAGTTTGGTTTCGATCTACGAAGTGCACAGTGTCAAGTTCCTTAAAACCTAAATTAGAGTAGGCATAATTTCTCTAATTTTACGATGGTTGGTCAATGTTGTGCGATGGTATTTGCTTAAATATTGATGAGTTCCTAATTGCACATATTTTTAACTTATGATTTTTTATGATTTTCCTTGATATTTGAGTTCATTTTTAGATAATAATACTTAATTGAGTAAAATTTTGGTTTTTAGGTTTTGAAATTATCTACACAAGAAAAAGACAAGATAGAAACAAATTTCACTCAAATCGGTGTTACAATGAGTAAATTATAAAGGTTTGAAAATTAACGTAGCTAAATGACACGATTATGTTGTTTTCAAGCAAAATTAGAGCTAATTTTCTGCTGTTTCAGGCTAGGACACAACCAAAAGACACTATCATGTCGTTGGTAGTGTCATTTTCGATTTTAAAAAAAGAAAAAGATAAATGTAAAACACAGTCAAGTACATAACCAAAAGACATGGTTGTGTCCCTGATTGTGTCTTTTTCAATTAACCTATTTTTTTTTTTTTTAGCTCTTTCTATATAAAGCTTTATTAGAGTTTATTTAAGAGAGAACTTTTTGGCATAACTTTTAGGGAGTTTTTGAAACCAGGAACAATAAAAAAAAAAAAAAAAAAGCAAGGAGAAGGGAAGATTTTAAGATTTAATTTTGTTTTGATTTCATGATACTTCTTTTTATTATTTTCTATACTTTGTTTTTAAATCCTTATTTTGCAATATATAAAGAGTAAAACCTTGGTATCTAGGTTTTATGGAACCTAAATCTATTTATCTGATATGATTAGTATTTAATTAATTTAATTCTTTAGTTTTTTCTTGATTTAACTATATATGCTTCATCATTTAAGTTATTATTTTCATTTATGGTAATTTAAAGTTTGATATCTTATAAAATAAATCGAGATATTTCTTATAAGATTATATCTAGGCATAATTGATGAGGGTTATTGCAAAATTAAAGATAATTTACAAGATTCTTTTGGAATTTTAACTTAAAGCGTAAATAATTTACTGTTCAAATAATGCAATCTTAGGTCATGCTATTGAGAAAAGATTCTAATAAGTGAGTTTAGGATTAAAGTTAATTGGCTTGAGAAAATGATTAATTTTAGTAAAAAATTCTCCCAATTAAGAAAGATTAAAGAATAAATTAGATTATTTTTAGGAAAATCACATGTTAGATCTAGGTAAAACAAGATCTAGGTAAAACAAGATCTAGATACAACATTGAATCTTGAATTAATTGAATTGCTTTCTTGTTAAATATTGAATTGCATCATAGTTAATCTTTAAATTAGTTTTAATAATAATTTAGATTTACTTCTTTAAGTTTTTTGAAATTTAATTTATCGGTTAGATAATAGAGACCTAGTGAATACTAGTAACTAAAGTCCCTAAAAGATCGACACTTGGACTTAATTCGTTATATTATAAACTGATAGGTGCACTTGCCTAACACAGCAAACATGCATTACATCTAATTAACCATTACTTGAAAACCTCGATTACTTGATGTTAGATATATGCCATTGTTTTTATCCCACTTATTGAATAAGTTGTCACTTATTCCCCTATAACTGTTTTGTAGACTTCTCAGTAGAATCACCATTTCTACTCCAAGTTCCAAAAGACTAGATAATGGGGTCGATGAGTGAAATTCAAGATTAATGGGCTAGAATCTTGTTTATTTGTCAAATTTACTAACTTATAGAGAAACTAATAGGATCTCTATTGGTGAACCTCCAGTTTCTAATTATAGGTATTGTTGCCATGCTTTGTAACCTGTAAACTTTTATAAATCCTTTACAAATCTCTTTATTTTCTCAAATCAATTTATTTGTAGAACTTTTTATTGAAAATGCAATTTTGTATTTCAAATGATCTTTAAAGCTTGATTTTCTCAATAATTTAAACCACAAAATTATTTTCTAAGGCTATTTTGAAAAGTTGCATCACAAGTTAACATCTATTAGACTCATAATTGGATGGTTGAAAGTAGTGAACTGGTAAACGCCTTATGTAAGTTATACTTACACTAGCAGCTAAAGTAGTAAGTTTTCAGTTTAGGTTGGTTTACACGATAGGACTGTTACGACTCTACGGTTTAGGGCGTGACAATAGATACATTCAAAACCTAGTCATCCTAGGACCTTAGGAGGGGAGTCATTATATAAACTTCAAATGTTATGGGGTAACCACCTTCTAGGGCCAATCAAGCTACTTCACTTAATTTTTGATGTGACCTATGAATCGTTTCTTTGAAAGTGTATGAGGTTACAAAGTTTAAAGACCTTTAGAACTCACGCTATCTGCATACACGAACCTATAGATTGGCAAATAAATAGTATTATGGTATGCTAACAAAGGGTCGTTGTTTCCAAAATGTTTTCCTTATACCATCCATATAATTTCTATGTATATTAGTTCTTTCTATATGACCAATTTATTATAAATTTGTAATTTCCTTGTAAACGTAGAAATTCCTTATAATTTTCTTATCTCTTAATAACAGTTTCTATTTCTTGTAAATTCATATAAATTATAACAATGGAATTATAATAAAATCACAACTCTAAGTCCTTAATATTGCCACATTATCAATTAGTCACTAATCTTTTGCATTTGCATTCGTGTGCTTTCACATTACACATTTGCCTTTTTTTTCCCCCTTATATTCATACTTGTTTTGCTAAATGTTTTTCACTTAGATTTGTAAATGATCATGTCTTCTTTTAACTTACTCTTAATAATTTCTAAAATAAAAAACCAAATAAAAAATTTTCTAGTTACCAATTTTTCAAGCTAGGCCTATTTTCCTTTAACCTTCAAGTTAGAGATTTTTCATAGATTAAGTTCGTAAATAATCCAATTAGTAACCCTTCAATTTGTGCCAGGTCTTAAATAATCTTCACAAATAACCCTAGAAATTCCTTTATCTTTAAATTTTGATATTTTCACCATGTCCTATGATTCATCAAAAATTGTTTATTTGTACAAAGTCTTTTAGCTATAAATATTTGTTTCGCTTTTAGCTTTTAACCGATCATATTTATTAATTGCTCTTGTCTATACCTTTATTGTAAAATAGTTGCTTCCCCATCCTACTTAATAATTCATAATTAGATATAAATATTAGCTATTCCATGAAATTTTCCTTTCTTCTTTCTTAATAAAATAGGTTCTTGAGATGATACTTCTTATAGGCAACCTTTTAAATGCCTATAAAGTCATAAGTATTTCTATAAATATCTAGTCTACTTTAGTCTCATATTTCCTTTAAAATGTTTCTACTCTAAGGAAATTGTATTCCTTTATCACAACTTATAAATGAGTCATATCATCGTATTCCACTGCTTATTTTCTCTTAATTCACTCTTGAATAAGTTTTTTTCTCTCGAAAAAAAAAAAAGAGAAAAACGAGGGGCTCTCAAAATAATAAAAAAGAAAAAGAAAATCTATAGAATTGCTAACAAGTATTGATTTCTATTAGGAGCAATGGAAACAATGACGACCTTGATGACACCAATTCTACATAAATGAGGATTCGTTCATTAGAGCAAACTGTAGTGAAAGCAGTCGAGCGAATAAATTTCATGAATGGTAGCATAGCTTTGCTCAAAGTAACAACACAAGCAAATGAAAGATTAACATGGGAAGAAAACTTAAGGCTGAGTCAAGACAGCCTAAAAAAATGGGAAAGGAAGTTAACCTAACAATTTGATGAGAATATGAAGGTATTTAAAAGTTATGACGAATTTGAGTAGGTTGGCATAACTAACATTTTTGCATATGATATTAAGGCTTATCTTAAAAAATTTTAAGTACTAAAGTTTGAGAAATATGATGAGACCAGATGTCCCAAGCTCTACATTAGGCTGTATCTACACAAGATGGCTCGTTACATTAAAAACGAGCAACTATTGGTCCAAACATTTCAAGATAGCTTCATTGGCCAATTGTATCTTGGTACGCTTGCTTGGATTTAAGGCAAGTTGATACATGGAATAAGTTAGCTCGAGCATTCTTTGAAAGTAACAAATTCAATGTAGAAACAGCACCATCTATTTAGGACTTAGGTAATATGATGAAAAATAACAAGAAGACCTTTAAGGAATATGCCTTAAGATGGATGGGGATGGTGGCTAAAATCACCTCCCTTTTATTAGAGAGCAAACTGATTGATGCATTTATCTAAATACTAAAGGGGCCATAATTTAATTGTCTCCTAAGGCAATCAACCATTATCTTTGTAGATATAGTTTTAGCAAGCAGCCACACAAAGGAGGCAATAAGTATAGGAAAATTGGCTGAAGATTAAATTATCTCGACAAGTCCCAAAATGGCTATAAATTCAGCAAACTTTGAAACAAAGACTATCAGAAGGCATCTTACTGCAATCTCGATCCCAAGAACTCAACTCCTTCATTAATTAAGAGAGGTAAAATGCTAAGCCATGCACTTCTTCTACCCAAACACAAGCTCTAGAGGTTGGATCCTGGCCTACCATGCGAATATCACATGTGTCCGATGGGTCATTCTATAGAAGAATGCTAAAAACTAAAACACAACATTCAAGACCTAATTGAGGCTGGGTTGCTTTAAATAAACTCTATTAACTCTAATGGACTAAAGGTTAAGATAAATGTTCCTTCACAAAATTCTGGGTTATGCATCAATATGATAGTAACATCTAAATGGAACAAAGTAGTGACTGGTAGGAGTTTAAGTCAAGAGAAACTAAGACACTTCAACTAGAGCTAGAGAATGAGAGGCAGTTATTAAGGAAATCCAAGTATTTGTGATTAGTGCTGAAAAAAATTTCCTAAATAAAAATTCTTTGTTTCTTGAGTATGTTATGGTAAAGTTTCCTATTTGAGCAAATGAATGCACATTTTTAGTATCTCATGTCGAAAAGGTTTAAAATGAAAATAAGCAAAATGAATTTCAAACACCAACCCTAAAACATGCTTTGAGAGTTGAGTGACACTATAGTGACGCTATTGGATTTGTTCCTTAAAGGAGATTTATTTTGAAGTTGATACGTGAATCAAAATTACATTAGGCAGTCATTTTTCAATATTTTAAATACAAAATCCCTTATCAATCCCATCGAGCCTTTAAATAGAGTATTTTCAAAATTAGATCTTGTTAAAAAAGAAGAAAATGTTTAAACTAATTTTTGCTTGCTTCTTTTGCATTAATTTAACCGTAATCATCATTTACGATAACTTATTTCCTTTACGATTAAGAAGGGCTCCCACCGTAAATATTATACATAAATCATATGCACTTTGAGCCATATGCTAAAAGAAGGGTTGATCACTTTATCTTGAGTCAAATAAAGGAAAAAGAAAAGGGGCAAAAAGAAAAATAAGAAAATTTGAAAGGAAAAAAGAAAAGACTGCCAAAGAAAAAAATCTACAAAAACAAAATGATTAAGTCCAAAGCCTTATGGCTTAAAATGATTATAGGCATGTACCTCAAAAGTCATAAGGCCCATCCCTTGAAATAAAAATCCCTAAATTTGATAGAGTAGAGGTAAAAATCAAGACTCTCTAAATCCACTTCTCTTACAGATTAATGCTCACCTACGCTTCCATCCCTCTTGAAAGGCCCTTCTAATTAGAGAAAATAATTTATCCTTAGTAAAGTTACTTTTGAAACTGGGGCAATTACAATTTTAGTTTCATCTATAGGGTTCTTAACTTGTAAATATTGATTAAAAAGCAATTCTTCAAAAAAAAAAAAAATGCAACTTCATTTTTGAAACCGAGTACTAAAAGCCTATATTACATTACAACTTGGAAAAAATACCTAACAAATTATTTAAAGTATATCACTTGCAAGATAGACTATAATTTTTAGAGTTATAGTCAATAGTGAAAATTTGAACCAAGAAAAAGTAAGAAAGCCTTCTTAAACTAAACTAATCAATTATAAGATATTATTCCTATGTCTGAAAGACATTAGAAAGGTCTTCAAGAAGAATTACAGCCTTTGTGATTACCTTAGATGACACTGAAAGATCACTTACCCCAAGTGATAGGGATCAAGGACCGAGTACTCACTCCTGAGCCTGAGGGCTGTCTCACATAGTTCGGCAAGCTGTTCAAGGAGAGTTAAGCGCCAAAGAGTAGTGTTTTCCCTAGTTCGATCTGCTGAGCTACTTTACTCTCTACATCGTCCAAGAAGTTGCTGAAGTCATTGACCCATTTGGAGCCAACCCCTCTTTGTACCCCAATCCAAGCACTAAATCAGGAAAACAACCATCTCTAAAGTACCGAAGCCGAGTTGACAATTGTGAAGAGCCGACCAACCAATGCCGAACTGAATGTAAGTTGCCCTTGATCTAACCCCTGTCCAACCCCAGCTGTCAAGGCGTCGAACTGCCGATGCCAAATAGACCTGATCAAAGGACTACCTCTGCTCGATTCACAATATTGTCAAAATCACAAACTGAGTAAAATGTGTACGTGCTATTCTTTTTGACACCCGTACTGTCCTTTCTGAGAAGGGATGTTCTTTTGCACGATTTCTTTCCTTATAAATTATTTTCCTTTTGTTTAGCAAATAAGTATCCATTCTTTATAATTTTTGTAACTTAGGACTTACCCTAACATGGTACTATTAATACTTGCATAATGTAATAGTCGCATAATCAATATATATAGAAGAATACACTGAACTTTTTACTCTCTCTTGAGCGAAGTATCCTTTTTGCTTATTCTTGAGCTATTCTTGTTTAGCCCATTCAAGCGTAGACTAGTAGCGAGTGATCTCCGGCTATACTTGTACGTTATATCAACTGTGACTTAAGGTCATGTGAAGCGTTGGTGTATCATATCTATCATCGGTACATGAGAACCCTGTTTACCCCATGACTTTCATTTACTTTTTGAGCTATCTCACAGCTTGGATCCACCCCTTTAGTTACGCGTAATATTGGATCTGTATGTCCATCCATGAATTCATATCATCTTAGTATCAGAGCTTAGCTACGTTTGAAGCTGGATTCTGCTACTGTGTTCTTTGAGTAGTTTGTTACTGCTCCCTTGAGATAACGGTTCTATTGTTAGCTTTAAAGTTTAGTAGTTGAGAAGTGTTCTGTACTCTGTTTTACCCTGTTTTTGATACGTCAAAACAAAGTGTGGTTAACTGTTTGTTTGTTGTGAAATTGTCATTGTGAAGTAACCATTAATGTCAAATTCAAGTGTTTAAGGAACTTTAAGAAACCAAGAAAGTGGTACTTAACATGGCTAAGGATAGGAAGGAACCTACTCATCTTTGCCAGTAGGTGACCACTTGGTAGGCTTACCGACTTGGTAGTTAGTCTGGTGGTTATTATCTAAAAAGATAGGTAGCGAACTATAAATAGCCCCACTAGGGAACGTGAGTAATAAGGACGAGGCAATGGTTGGTTTAGCTAAGTTAATGCTTTAGCTCGATTACCTCGAGTTGAAGGAGTTGGTAGGGATGCTAAACAAAGGCTAGTACTTGAAAAGGTCGAAGAAGAGGTAGAAGGAGATGACGAGGCAAAGGAATACTATGAACCTGAGGAAAGAAATGTACGAGCCCTTAGAGTTGAAGTATTGAGAATGCGTATTCCGGGTTTCTCTAGAAGTGGTGATGTTGAGAATTACTTAGATTGGGTAGATCGAATAAAAAAGCAGTTTAAATGCCTTGAAGTGCCTGATAATGTAAAGGTTAGACTTGCTATATTGGAGTTCATTGGTTATGCCGCCTTATGGTGAAAGAACTTGCAAGCCACCAGAAGAAAGGAAGGAGAACGAGAACAAGAAATTAGGAGTTAGGATAAAATGAAGAAGGTTATGCGGAGAAATTTTGTACTGAGCTATTGTCTGCAAGATGCCTTCAAAAGACTACAAGAATTAAGGCAAGGAAGATCGAATGTAGACGTTTACATTAAGGAATTCTAAATGTTAATGATCCAATATGAAGTTGTAGAGCCAGAAAACCGAACTGTATCTCAATTCATCGGTAGGTTAAAGTATGAGATTGGGGATGCCCTAGATAATTTGGACATTAGTATACTTGATGATGTAATCTGAGCCACCCAAAGATTAAAAAGGTGTCGAATAGGAAGATTTCGACCACCCGTTAACCATCTTGACAGTAACCGCCCTATTCTAAGCAGACCTGTGCAAACAGAACCAAGCAAAGCCATTAAGACCCGACCTACTCAGATTACCTAAACAGAGGAGAAGAAACCCCCGAGGAAGTTCAAGAAAAGCTAGAGCTCAGGGAGGAAGACAAGTAAGATCAAGTATTTCAAATGCTAAGGATTTGGACACATGACCGCTTAGTATTCGAACAGATGAACAATGGTGATCAGAGGCAAGGTGTCGACTGTTGAGGTCGATAGTACTAATGAGGAAGTAAAGGAGTTGAAGGAGGACATGATGGGCCAAGCTGTTCAAAGAGGAAGTTATCTATAGTAAGGAAGACAACTTTATGGCAATTGCTTTAGTGTTGAAGAGGACAATAAATGTCAATCCTATACCCAAAGATGAATAGAGAGAAAATATCTTCCATATTGGATGCAAAGTGAATGACTCACCGTGTATGCTGATTGTTAACAGTGGGAGTTGCACCAGTGTAACCTTTGCATGTATGGTCTAGCAGCTAAAATTGTTGGCCATGCCCCACTTGAAACCTTATAAGCTTTATGGCTTAGTGATAAGGGAGCCCTACAAGTGAACAAACAGGTGTTTGTGCCGATTTGCACTAGTAAGTATCGAAATGAAGTGCTCTGTGATGTGTTGCCTATGAATGCATCCTACATTTTACTTTGACGACCATGGATGTTTGATCGAGCAGTTATGTATGACGAGAAGAGGAATACATGCTCTGTAGAGCATGAAGGAAGAAGGATGAAATTGAGTTCTATGACCACCGAATAAGTGAAGGTCATATAGCCCTAATTGAGTCGAGCCTTGAAGAAAGAGGCTTTGGTATTGACCCGAGCTGAACTAAAGAGAGAGATGGAGCTTTAAAGATTGAACTAAAGGCTATGAGTGGAAGATTGCATTCAAAATATAACATAGTTTATATGAATGGCTTGTGATGCCATTTGGGTCGTCCAACGCACTGAGCACGTTTATGCACTTGATGAATTACGTGCTCTGAGAATTATTAAGAAGATTTGTAGTAGTTTACTTTAATGAAATTTTGGTATACAACTTTGACCTAGAGACTCACTAGGAGCATCTCCAAAAAGTCCTCGAGAAACTTCGAGCTAAACAACTTTACACCAATTTGAAGAAGTGCGACTTCTTCCAATTCGAAGTGATCTTTTAAGGTTTTGTTGTCAGTGAAGGTGATATCCAAGTTAATGATGAGAAAATAAGAGCGATCATAGAATGGCCCGAGCCGACCTATTCTGCCGATGTGAGGAGTTTTCATGGCTTGACATCATTTTATCATAGGTTCATAAAGAACTTCAGTACGATTGTAGCCTCAATCACTGAACTCTCTAAAAAGAATGTTAAATTCACATGGAAAGAGAAGGAGCATAAGAGTTTTGAGGAAGTGAAAGAGAGGCTAACTACAGCCTCCATCTTAGCTTTGTCAAGTTTTGACAAGGTGTTTGAAGTCGAGTGTGATGCATTCAGACTAGGCATAAGTGTTGTGCTGATACAAGAAGGCCAACCTATTGCTTACTTCAGTGAAAAACTTCAAAGAGCTACACTCAAGTACTTTGTCTATGACAAAGAGTTATACTCCTTAATTTGAGCCCTTATAGTATGGTAACACTGTTTGTTGCCCAAGGAATTTATGATCTATACTGATCATGAATCCTCGAGCTATCTTAAAAGCTAACCAAAGTTGTCTCGAAGATAAGCTAAATGGTTCGAATTCATGGAGGGTTTTTCTTATTTCGTAAAACATAAGAATGGAAGGAAGAACGTAATGGTAGACGCCTTATTGAGACGACATACTCTCCTGACCGAGCTACAAACAAGGTTACTTGGTTTTTTTACCATAAAGGAATTTATGCCGAGGACCCTCACTTTGGTCCTATCTATGTCAGATGTGAGGAAGGACGGACATTAGATGACTATCACAAGAAAGACGGATACCTATTCAGAAAGAGGAGGCTATGATGATGAGCTTCAATCATTTCCTTACGGGAATGTTTAGCTAATGATGGTTAAGCCAACGATATAAGCAAGGAGTTGACACCGTTTACAAGATTCTTTTGGCCAAGAATAGTAAGAAACGTGCAGTCTTTGCCGAAAAGGTGTGCAACCTGCAGGACAGTAAAGAGCTAAGCCGAGCAAGGACATTATCTACCCTTGCCTGTCCTAACCAAACCATGGTCTGAGCTAAGTATGGACTTCATGTTAGGATTGCTAAGGACATCTTGAGGGAAGGACTCCATTATGGTGGTTATAGATCGATTTAGTAAGATGGTACATTTCATGCCCTGCTCTAAAACTAACAACGCTTCAGCTATCTTTTTTCTTTTCTTGCTAGAGGTGATTAAGTTTCATAGCGTACCCAAAACCATTATTTCAAATTGAAACCCCAAGTTCATGAGCCACTTTTGGAGGACACTTTAGAAGTGAATGGGAAATAAGCTATTGTACAGTACGTCCTGCCATCTATAGACCAATGGATAGACCAAAGTTATCAACCGAATGTATGAACTTTGTTATGGGTTACTGTCAGACCAAACATGGCTGATTGGGATATGGGTTTGCAATCATCAAATTCACTTACAATTAAACTGCCCACAGTGTAAAAAACACGTCTCCATTCGAGGTAGCCTATAGGTTTAACCTCGAGCTCCCATTGAACCAAGTACCCTAACTGAGGATTGATGATGATGATTGGCCAGTTGCGGAAAGAGTTGAGGCCATTAGAGTTATGCACTAGAAGGTTGTGGAGCAATTGAGCTAGGCTAAAACTAAGCTCGAGAAGTGGAGCTAAGAATGGAGAGAGAGAGAATTTCAGCTAAGTGATTTGGCCTGGATACATCTCAGTAAGGATCGGTTCCTAAACTTAAGGAAGAGCAAGTTGTCTCCCAAAGCTGATGGACTTTTCAAAGTGTTTGAAAAGATCAATCCTAATGCCTATAAAATTAAATTACTTAAAGGATACAGAGTTTCGGACTTCTTCAACATTGCCGATCTTTAACCTTTCACGCCCAAGGATAAGCAACTTGAAGCTAAACTAGATTTGATCTTAAATCTTAAACAACCTTGAAGGAATGATAGGGATCAAGGATTGATCACTCGCTCCCAAGCTCGAGGGCTTTTTCACATGGTTTGCCGAGCTATCCGAGGAGAGTTAAATGCCGATGAGCAGTGTTTTTCCCAATTTGATCTGTCGAGCTACTTCGCTCTCCATACTATCCAGGAAGCTGCCAAAGTGATTAGCTCACTTGGAGCTAATCCCTCCCCGCACCCTAATCCAAGCATTAAATTAGGAAAATAAGCATCTCCATATTGCCGAGGTCGAGTTGATAATTGTAAAGGGCAGACCCGAATGTGAGTTACCCCGGATTCAACCTTTGTCCAGCCCCAGCTGTCAAGGCGCTAAATTGTTGACGCCGAACATACCTGATCAAAGGACCACCCCTGCTCGACTTACAATATTGTCAGAATCGCAGACTGAGTAAAACGCACGTATGCTATCCTTTTTGACACCCGTACTATCCTTTTTGACAAAGGCTGTTCTTTTGCACAATTTCATTTCCTTATAGATTATTCTCCTTTTGTTTAGCAAATAAGGATCTATGCTTTGTAATTTTTGTAACTTAGGACTTATCTTAATATGGTACTATTAATACTCGCATAATGTAATAGCCATATAATCAATATACACAGAAGAACACACTGAACTTTTTACTCTCTCTTGAGCTAAGTGTCCTTTTTGCTTACTTTTGAGCTACTCTTTTCTAGGCTATTGGAGCGTAGTGTAATAGTGAGTGACCTTTAGCCATACTTGTGCATTATATCAACTATGATCTGAGGTCATGTAAGGCGTTAGTGCGTCATATATATCCATCGTTAGTGTACAGGAACCTTGCTTACCCCGTGACTTTCATTTACTTTTCGAGCTATCTTGCGGCTTGGACCTACTTTTTTGGTTACGCGTGATATTAAGTCTATGTGTTTATCTATGAATCTGTATCACTAAGATTAAAAGATAGTTCAATGAAGAAGAAAGTAAAGTAGCTTGGGAAAAGAAGACCCCTTGAAGATAAGATCGTTAGGCAATTTGAGCAAAGACAACAAAAAAGTGAATTGTCAAGGGTTCGCATATATTAGTGCCATTGGGACTTATGAAAACCTAAACTCGTTAGCAAATCTCAAAAAAAAAAAAAAAAAGAAAAGAAAAGAGAGAGAGAGAGAAAGGATAATTTTTTTTTTCTTTAAGTTGATTCTTAATCGGTCTTTTTATCTAGCTTCATCCATGTTTGGCCCTAGTGCCTAGTTTTGTTCATTTCAAGCATTTTTTTCTTAGAATCTTTCCCAGCTTGATACTACTTTCGTTTTCTTAAAGTTCTTCTTCCCACTCGGTCTTAGTAACCATTTTTATCAAGTTCAAATAAAGGGACCCAATCCCTAAACGTCTAATCTAAGATCTCTTTTTATAAACTTAAGTGGTCCTAGCCTTGATCAACTAGCTTAAGTGATCATAGTAACTTAATATCTCTCTTAAATCGACCCTTGAGGTCAATTTTGTCAATTATAAGAAAATTGCATATCTGAGAATTTTTTTTTAAAAAACCTAATTGAATTAATATCCATCAACTCAAGAGGGTAATAAAATTTTTCAAGATTCATCAATTTAAGATAGTAATAAAACTTTTTTAACTCGTCAATCAAGATGGTGATTAAACTTTTTTAACCTAACAATCTAAGATGGTTCACAAAAATGCTCATTAATAAAAAATGGTGATAAAAATTTTCAAAATTCATCAATCCAAGATGGTGATAAAACTTTTTAAACCAATCAATCCAAGATGGTAAACGAAAAGACCCATTAATTTAAGATGGAGATCAAATTTTCGAATCTATCAATCTAAGATAGTATTAATTTTTTAGTTCTATCAATCCAAGATGGTGTTCAAATTTTCAAGATGATATGCTTAAATCCCATCAATCTAAGATGGTGCTTACTTTGGTGTTAAATTTAATAAAATGAAAAGTTATCATCTAAGGTAACCATTTAAGATTTACTTTGTTGGAACAAAATTTTGTCTATTCTAAAATGGCTATATTTTACTATTCATCCAAAATGGTATCTTCAAGGTTTAACCTATTTTCAAGGCATACACATTTTTCTTATTTTTTTCATTTGATTCTCTTTCCCAAAGAACAAATTCTTTCCCTTATCTCCATAAATCCCTAGTAGATTAAGTTTAATGTAGTTAGTTGTCTGTAGAGCTTCTTTATATAGTTTATCCTTAAGCAAAAATGATGTCTTTTATGTTTTTATGGTAAAATTTTGCTCAAATTTTAATCACAAAAATGGACAGCTGTAGATATCACATTTTTTGCCCCTTATATTTTTTAAGTTTTTTTTTTTTTATTTTGAGAAAAGGGTCCTAATTAAAAAAAAGGAAATTTAGAAAAATATAAAAATAAAAAAGAAGAAAATTTAGAAAGTAAAAAAAAATGAAAAATACAAAAAAATGGTGCCTTTTCTATAGAGCTTTTTAATATAGTTTATCTCTAAGGCAAAAATGATTTCTTTTCTATCTCTATAAAGAAGGGCAATTGTAAATACCATTTTTTTTCCCCATATAATTTTTAAGTTTTTTTTTTTAGAATAAGGTCCTAATTAAAAAAAAATTTTGCAAAGTAAAAAGAAATTGAAAAACATATAGGAGAGGATCATTTTATTTTTAGGGTCAAAGTCATTATATGCATGTGATTTAATGGTTTTGAGCCTTAATTGAGAATATCAATTTTTTTCTTTAAAATTTGATATTCGTATCGAAGTCAAGGTTAATTATATGTATATTATAAAAATGAGACCAATTTAAGTTGATTGTAGCTTCAAATGGTGCCTTAATTAGAGTTAAAATGGTTTATTTACGAGAAAATCAATATTGAATTAACTAAATAAGCAACAAATTGAGACTTGGAAGAATGTTGAATTGGATTTATTTTGAAAATTATTTTTAACCCATGTGTGTTAGACTTAATTCATTAGTGCTGGAAAATTATTTTTGAACTCAACCTACTTGGCTTGTCTCCATTATATTTTCATTTTGTTTAAAAATTGGCTAATTTGGCTTTATTCTTGGTTTAAACCAAAGTTGGGTTACCTAATTGTTTTACTATTTAAGTAAATTTTATTATTATCTTAAATTAATAAAAAGAACTAGTACAATTGGTTAAGGTGTTTGGGTACAGTCCTATGCAACGTACTCCCAAATGCTTTCTTCTTTTTTTTTCCATATTTTTATTATTTTTCTTCTTTCTCCTTCTTCATAGTTTCCCCCTTAGATGGCTTAATTCTCGCCCATTTTTCATAGTTTTCATTTACAATTTCATCAAACTAGAGATGAAATTGTGATATAGATTTGGAGTACATTAACTTTGAACCATTAAGTGCGCAAACTAACAATGGAGAATGGATTAAAATTACACTCAAAGTAGAAAAAAAAGCTGGAATGTACTCTTTCATGGCCAATCAAAATCAAGAATTTGGATACAAATTGAAGCAATTTAATAGTGTAAATGAACATTTAAAACATTGATTGATGTTTTTTAACCAACAATTTTAATTAAGCACATCAATTTCAGCTTATTTGTCTTGTATACACTTTATATACAATCATATCTTATCTTGATACTATATGATTAGTGGAACATTAATTATGTCAGGAGCTGCTATTGCAGTTTTACTCAATCGAGAAAAGCTCAGCTGTCGATGTTTGGTTTATAGAGTGAAATAAAGGAGGGATAGAAATTAAATTATTTAAAAATGAATAAGTAATAATTATTTTGAGCCTTATAAGTATGCTATATAAAATCAATAGCTATTTTCTTGGTCCTATGAAATTGGTTGCAGCTCTTCAATTTTCAGCTATAGCAATTTTGTTGAACAACACTGTGAACCAACACAAGAATAAGTTTGTACATGATAAATAGATATACTATTACATTCTAATGAAGTCAACTAAATGTACTATAAATATTCAAAACAAGTTGTAATAAAGGTTTAGGGTATTTTTTAATATTGCATTCGATACGTATGAATAATTTATAATATCAATTTGTAGGAATAGGTTTGAAAGACTCGCGATTTCAAATTCTATTCCTATTCCTCTTATTTGAAAGTATATTTTGATACTAAAATCACTATTTCGTAAAATTTAAGATTCTGGCTTTATAGAGAGAATTCGATTTCACCTTTGAGAAAGTGAAATTGTGATTTCATTTTTATTTCGTTAATTGTGATTAATTAAAATTATTTTTATAGCCTTAAAAAAATTATAGTATTCAATAGTTAAAGACATTTTTAACAAATAATATTATTTAAGCATTTAGTATTATTACATTTCGTGGTTATTTCCAAATATAGGAAAATTTTTTTCATTCTGATTCTTATTTCACTTCATTCTAATCCATTCCATTTTATTTTAGACCATTTATTTGTACTAAACGTGATATAAATGAAATGGATTAAAATGAAATGATGGTTAGAATGATAAATCAGTTCTATCACATTTACTACGCAGGAATTGACTAAAATGGAATGGTGACACTTTTGTTGCTTTATAACCCGATAGATTCTAGTTTTGGGAATTGTCAAGAAAATCATGATTCCATTCTATTTTTATTAATTGAATTGATTTAAAATTACTTATTTAACCTTCAAATAAATCATGATATATAATACATTTACGTATCTAATTTATTTCATTTCATTCAATTAACATTACCATGTTTGGAAATGTTAATTGAACGAATATAATGAAATTGAATGACATTAAATTTGTGAGTAGTGTTAATTATAAAAAATGCCTTTAATTATTATATATCATAATTTATTTGAAATTAAATAAAAATTTTAAGTTAATATAATTAACGAGGGTATAATGGAATTGTGATTCCATCCTATCAAATGCAAAATTGAATTTCTCTTATGTTATGCTTGATATGCAAGAATGGATTGAAATGGAATCGTGATTTTGGTTCCATCCCCATTTCCTAAAAGTACACTTAAAAGTTGGAATTACAATTCCATATAATTAATGATTATGATTTCAATGAGAAATTCATCTTTTTAAAGGTAAATTCGATGCTTCTTTTCCTCTTACGTTTATTAT
Source organism: Lumnitzera littorea (assembly GCA_024138015.1). Lineage (NCBI taxonomy): Eukaryota > Viridiplantae > Streptophyta > Magnoliopsida > Myrtales > Combretaceae > Lumnitzera > Lumnitzera littorea. The sequence goes on from JAMXBB010000001.1 coordinate 113,706,200, forward strand.
TATTAGTCAAATTATTTATTTAGTCTTCAATTTAATAATAACATACAATAATTAAAGGTAACTTTGATAATTCTTAACATATACACATTTAATTTCATCCCATCCCATTCCATTCTTTTTCATGATTATTTTCAAATACGGAAAATGATTTGTCATTCCGCCCTTTATTTCATTTTATTTAAAATGTAACATTATATCAAGTTTGGTATGTGAGAGTTGATTGGAATGGAAATTGTGATTTCGGGTTCTATTCCCTTTCCTTATGTTTGGAATTGTATTTAGAAGGTGGAATTCGTGATTACATTCTCTTTACAATAATTATTATTAATGAAATTATTTATTTAACTTTCAATTTAATTATAACATGTTCAATATTTAAGGGTATATTTATAAAAAAATTATTATATATTCATTTAATGATATACTATCTCACTCCCTATTCCATTCAATTTAATTTCATGTTAAATCATTTATGCATGTCAAATGTGATATTAAAAAATAAATCGACGATTTTATGGAATTGTGATCACTATTCTACTTTCAAATTTTACTTCCAAATACAAGGAAAGGAAAACGAACTTAGAATTGTGATTGCATTTCGATACATTCTTACGTATTAAACGTGATGTAAAATATAATTTCATGTTGGAAAATCTTAAATCATGTTTGGATATGAGGAAAGAAAGAGAGGAGAATGAATTATGAAGGAAATCTTTCCATTCATTTGTTTGGCAAAATGGGGGAAAATGTAAGAAATAACTTTTTCAAATAAAATTTTTCTTGGACCATATAAAGAGAAAGTGGAAGGAAAAAATGTAAAATTACCTAAATACTGTTTGGTTAAAAAGATACTTTAATAACTTAAGAACCTTTTAGTAATTCAGCAAGCTAAAAAAAAAAAATCTATTCATTTTTTCTTTTCACAAATTCATCTCTCTCTCTCTCTCTTTTCCCTTCTAATTTCCGTCATTAATCCAATCATAGCGCTAGTGGCCACAACCAATGAACCGGCAAACAAACCAGCCGTGAAAAAGAAACAGCTCGACAAAATCCGGACAAGGGACAACCCAACCGAAAAAGTTCAAATTCCGCTTTACGAAAAACATCTCAACTTCAACAGATCTAGAACACCAATTCCAGATTGCTGCACTTCGATGTAAATCTCCATGGAACGCCTGATCAAAGCTGCTCGATCTTCAGGTTCTCTCAATCTATCGAACCGCTCCCTTAAGTGAGTCTCACTGCCTCCATATCTCTCTAAATTCCTAAGCTATCATGCGCACTATTTCAACAATCGGCTCTAACATACATTTAATTATTAGGGTTTCTATTCATTTTGAAGTGTGGATTGGCATCAAGTGGTATTTATTTGCTTAAATGATCGATCAGTAGTTGTTATCACATGTTTAATGGAGTGGCACAGCCGTAATTGAACTATCTATCTTTGGGCACACGAACCACCCCATGTTCATGTACCACAGCTTGCACTAGGCATGTAGTTGTATTAGTCTAATCAGGATTCGAAACCTTGATCGCATGCGAGTTGTCATGCGACTAATTAAAGTTTCCATCTTTGAAGTTTCTGGCATTTGCAAGTGTAAATTAGGTTATTTAGAATGCAAGTGAATTAGACCGTGCACGCCAAAAGTTTTCATTTTTGATTCATTGGTTGGTCCATAGTATTCAGTAGAATCAATAATATAGTGATTGATTAGTATGATTCTGAGCTTTTCATTTAATTAAATAATGTTCAGTATGTCCATGTTGTTTTTATTATCTTTTTTTCAATTTACGTCAGGTGGTATTAAAATCGTGAATTGGAATTATCAGGTTAAAGTAATTTAACATTGAACATCAAAAGCAAACAATGAATGCCAAAACTAGTTGTTTCTAAATTTTTATGAAAACTGTCAAGTAATAGATATAAGGCATACAACAAAAATGTACAAGCTCAAGCTTTAAACAAGATTGTTACTGTGCTGATCTTAACATGTTAAAAGTAGGAGGTTTATTATTCAATTTTTATACAATTAAGTTGTCTACTAGGTGGATTTCAGTCAAAATCTCAACACATATGGGAGGGAAAGTGTTAAGTAATAAATATAAAGCTAATACGAATCTGCCAACTGAGTCTTTTAGATGAGATGATTCTGATGACAACTTCAAAAAAAAAAAAAAAAGAAAACCGATTTAAATTACAAAATCGATCTAAATTGGAGATCCTCTCTTTCTTGGAGGAAAGGATCGTAATGGAATCTTCTTACTGTCTAGATGCTGGCATGTGAAGATAGCTATTAGTTTGAAGTAATGTATTGCTTTGGCATCTGATTTGGATCTTTAAAATGGATTGATTATTCTGCTCTGTGGTTGAAGGAGTGAAGTTAGCACAAGCACATGTGAGCTGCTAACAGTTGTATGCTTGTGCTGTGATCTGTCAAACTCTGATGTCTTTTAGTTTTGCATTTAAGCTAAGCTTCTGGTCTGCTGAAGATACATGTTTAAATAGGCATTCCACTTCTGCTTGTATTCTTCACACTTTATTACACAAATTTTACATTTGCTTTGTATTTTGTGTGATTGCAGGGAAGTGCCTAATGAGGTATATCGAAGTTTGGACGCTGTTGGTGAAGGTGAAAAGTGGTGGGAGGTAGTTTCTTTTCCTTTTATTTCCCTTTTGATTCTGATTGCTGCCTTACCTTAGTGCTTGATCAATTATATTTTGGAGCCATAGCTTACATACTTGACATGTTTCTCTTTGGGTTTATATAGGCTGTTGAGCTCCGAAAGCTAATCTTGGCTCACAACAACATTGACACACTGAGAGAAGATCTGAGGAATTTGCCTATGTTAACAGTGCTGAACGTGAGTCATAATAAACTTACACACCTCCCAGCTGCTATAGGAGAGTAAGTTGTACGGACACTTTTGATCTCCAATATGCAAAAGGCTATCCTATGATCTCTTATTGTTCTTTCTAAGAATTATGGAAAACTTTTCTTGTAAGAACTTTGTTGGTTCATTCACGAACTTCATTAACAGCAATGCATCTAAGACTTATTCAGTCATTCAACTTGACAGGCTTCCAGCACTAAAGTCACTGGATATATCTTTTAATGCAATTACTAGTATGCCTGATGAAATTGGGTCTGCGACTTCTCTTGTCAAGTGAGTGTGTCCTTGTCCAATGCTTTGATAATGATATTGCTGCTGTTCCTTCTTTCATGTTCTTAAAGACAAATTGATGTTCTACTAAAATGTGAAGTTTCATATTTCTGCTGTTCCTTCTTTCATGTTCTTAAAGACAAATCGATGTTCTACTAAAATGTGAAGTTTCATATTTTTATTCTTGGGTGAGTATGCATTTATGCTTACAGGCTTGACTGCTCAAGCAATCAACTGCAAGAACTCCCTAGCTCTCTTGGCAGATGCTTAAATCTGTCAGATCTAAAGGTAATAAATCCTTACATCGGAAACATTTCCGTGCTTCCTACTCTACAGGGTAAATGTGAGTTACTTTCCAGTTGAACAAACATCAGGATAGTTTGTTAGCGTTGGCATTGAGTATACAAAGATAGTACAGTTTTGAAACTTGTAGACACCACCTTGGTTTGTTACTTGCATATTAGTACAAATGTAACACAGCACCTAAAATTAAAGGTGGATTTACTTTGATTTGTCTAGATACCCATTTTTTTTAGGAAAAAATATATGTCGATATTTGTTTGATTTCCTTATAATATAGTGAATGATCAGTGCCATTGAAATTAGATTATCAATCTCAATTAAAATTGGGGCTTAAAATGATAAGTTCAGATGGGATATGTTTACTGCCATATAAATAAATTACAAGCTTGTTGATAGACAATGAATGCCAAAACTATCATAAACATTCTGGTCTGGGCAATGGTTGAAGAAGTGCCTCGGTTGAGCAAAAAATGAAAAGTTTCATTGTTGCTATGGGTGAAAAACTGTATGTGATAAGATATGGGAATATATTAACTAGATTTCATCAAAGAAACAAATGGATAGTTTAACTGTCAAATGCCTATCCATTAGCCATATTTTGCTTTCCACAATAAGTACAATGATACTGCTTGGGGAATTCTTGTTGTAGCTAATTTTGTGAAGCTATTCCCATTTTCATTTTGTCAATGGAATTTACGATGCTAAGGAAAAGTTTTGCTTATTCCCTCTCCATCCTATATCTCCATTTGGTAAGGGTTCGTTATCCTGAATCATTGTTAGAGGCGTAACATGAACAAAAGTATATATCTTTTGGTAAATGAAGCTCATATCCGAGCATTGAGCTCATTTTTCATAGGCTAGCACCCATACTGAGACGCTTTTATGATCTTAATGGTTAAAGAAAAACTTGTTTGGGATTTGGAAACCCTGTACACATTCACTGTTATTTATCACCAGCGATGGACTGAGCATTGTAGAACTGCGAACCCACGAGATAGACTCTGTCTCTGACTCTTCCATGAGACCTTTTTTTTGTGGTATTGTACGTACTTCACGTCATTTATCAAACCTAATCAGTTTTTATTTCATGCTATATTCAATGACTTTCAGCTTCACCTTATTCTCCTTTAAGGCCAAAACATCAAAGATACACTGCTTTGTCCATTCTAAAAAATACACGATTGATGCTGTCGAGTGTCCTGCGGTGATTCTGTACAGGCATCAAATAATGCTCTTGTCTGCTTGCCTGAAGATCTTGCAAGGTGTTCTAAATTGTCAAAACTTGACGTGGAGGTAGCTTCCAGTTGAAAGTGCCTGGTTGTCTGCTCATGACTCAGTGGCTCTATATGGTATTTATATGTTCTTTTTGCAGGGAAACAAGCTAATGGGGCTTTCTGTAAATATGATTGCATCATGGGCCATGGTTACTGAACTTAATGCAGGTGAGTGCTTGTTCTAGTGCTGTTTGATATATAAAGATTATATGTCTAGTGTCTGATTTTTCATTTTTTTCATAAAAAAACTGCAGCAAGAAATTTGCTGACTGCTATCCCAGAAAACATTGGCTGTCTTTCGGGACTGATTCGCCTTGATCTTCATCAAAACCGTGAGTGGAATAATGAGCCATGATCACCTTTGGATTTTTGCCTCCAATAAATATCAGTTTCTTTTTAGATATTTATGTCTCTTTTAATTTCATTACCAGAAAAGGTCATTTAACTTTTGCAGGAATTTCTTCCATACCAAAGTCAATCAAGGGCTGCTCTTCTCTAGCAGAGTTCTACATGGGGTAACTTTTTCCTTTCTTGTTGCAAGACATCAGTCTCTGATATTATGCTGATCTTTTGCAAATTGTTAATTTTAACACATGACTCCAACATGCAGGAATAACATGGTTTCTTCATTGCCAGTGGAGCTAGGGCAACTTTCTCAGTTAGGTACCTTGGATCTTCACTCAAATCAGGTAGGTGTAACATTGTTCTAATTTTCAAATTTTCTCAAACCTGGCAAACTAGCTTAATATGTGGCTGTCATGTTTCAAGATTGTAGGAATTATGTTAAGAGGTATCCTGAATTTCCATCTATGTATGTCAAGGTAGCATTCAAATTCATTAGGTGTGGCTTCCTAATAACACATGGACAGGCAGATGTGAGATGGAGGCATAGAGAGCAACGGGTCAACTACATACCTCTTTTTTGTGTGTCCTATGATGTGACCTTTTAGACAATATAAAGCAGGTTGCTGATGTAGTAATTCTCAGACAGTTCTGAACTAACAATTCTAGCTAGTTATTGCAAAATGTCTTTTTACTATCTTTGATAGAAATATGATCTTTGATTCACAAATTTTATTGCAAAATCTTGAAAGGCAAAATGAGGTTAATTGATTCATATTGGAAGATTGTTAGATCTCTTTGATTGGAAAATTATCTGGGTAATTTATCTTTGTATTTACTTGACATTATTCCTTTTTGCATCACAGTTGTATGTCATGATACTATTGAATAGCCATAGCACATGGACAACCAATGTGGTAAATTTTTTTGGAGAACAAAACCATATTTCTGAAAGAGGCAATAGTTGGATCAATGGCCAGATCAAAGCGTTAATTTCGAAGAGTTTTCTTGGTCGTGAGAGTATGTTTCAAATGATCATAATGATTGTCCCATGATGTATAGAACATAGATTTATGAATTGGTTTTGTTTTTACAGAGGTTTAGGGCTTGCTTCTACATTGATCTAAAACCTTTCAGAAAAACTTCCACTTTTACTCGTCATAGGTGTTCTCAAGATACGAATATCTCTATGCTTGAACACACAAAGTTCTTGCCATTTTGATTATCTCAAGGGCTGAGCTATCTAGGCTATGTATGTGCATAATCTTCCATCACACATTTTTGCATTTTTTTGGCTCTGCACATGCATGCTTATGCACTCAATTTTGCTATACATTTGTTGCTTGCCGATCTTCTCTACCCATGCAGTTGAAGGATTATCCTGTGGAGGCATGTGAACTGCACCTTTTAGTTCTAGATCTCTCCAACAATTCATTGACTGGCTTGCCCCCTGAACTGGGTAAGGTCAGCAAAATCAAGGACTGGATTCTAAATGATGCTTTGATATTCTTAATTTAGGTTACTCTCATTTTGGATATTCTCCCCCTCCTGTGAAGAGGATTCACTGAGTTCATGCTTCTTAGAAGGAAGATGGGGGAACTTTCGGTAAAGTGAAATGTATAATATTGTTATGCTAGAAACTACTCCTATATAGTCCAATCCTTTCTCCATTTTCATTATCTTCCATGTTCAGTGCTCTGGGCCTTGAAGTTATTGCCTGCCATTATTTTATCTTTGCCATATTAAGTACTCAGCTAACTAAGCTTGCGTTCAATCTGTCATCAAAAGCCGTGTAGTCCAAAACTGAAACTTAATTGAATAATCTAGTTGATAACAAAAAGCCAAGTTTATATGCTAGTCTCTTCCCATTGAGGAGTTTTTGTGTGGTTTTTTACCATATTAATAGAACTAATGGAGGATAGCAGATAGGAAATTCCATTTTGCATCCATGCACCCTGTAAAACAAAATTCTGTATTTCCCTCTTCACGAGATTCATCCCATCCGATCTCCAAATACTCCTTCAAGGTTGCTAACTGTAGATTTTGTATGCATTATGAAGCTGTTGGGATAATTGATCTAGTAATCTTTAGAGAAAACAGTCTTACTCAGTGACACTTTATGGATTTTGTTCCTGGAGAGTTTCAGATTTGGTGGATACAGGAAGGGACAGCTGAGAATGGCTTATAATTTTGCATTTTTGCAGAGATGTAATGGCCAGTACAAGTGTTACGTAGAATGATGGAGAAAACCATAACTTTTTCTTTTTTCCTTTTTCCAAATAATCAGGCAAGATGACACTGCGGAAACTCTTGCTCAATGGAAATCCTCTTCGGGCTCTTAGAAGGTAAGATGTTGGACCAACAGAGATGTCCAACAAAATTGCTGATAGCGTTGCAAGGGCACACTTTTGATACTTTCTAGTTTCAGCTCACTGATTACAGGACCTACCCCTGCTTTATTGAAGTATCTTCGGAGCAGGCTTTCTGAAAGTGAAGGTAACCCTATTTCTGGTTCTCATAATTAATTTTCAAACAGTTCTATTGTAAGGATTGATCCTGCATCAGCTGATAGTCTGTTATTTTATCTGCATTAGTACTGTTCTGAAAACTTTTTTTTTTTTTATGAGTACTTTGTCCAGTGAATTGTGACATTGCCAATTCTACTTCTTCTTATTGTCTAGTTTACTCTTATAGATTCTGAAGTTACTGTGGTGAAAGAAAGCATGGTTTCAATGGCTGCTCGATTGTCCATTACTTCTAAGGTATACTACACCCAGAAGCACTTTGTGTAACCTTTAAAATAAAAGACAATATGAAAGCATAATTTATTATGTGAAGAAAAAATAGTTCCCTGGGATGTATATATCCTTAACTAGATCATGTTTATTTTGATAAATTTCAATTTTGCTGACAACTAGGTCAGTAATTTGGGTTATAGAATCTTCTGCAAATAGGCAATATTGTTGACAATTATATTCATCTGTTAACAGTAGCTCAAACAAAATCCAGTCTCATCAATCTCTTTAGGAATGCCTCAGATCTAGTTGCCCACATTATTTAATTAGTTCTACTGCAAGGCATTTGCATAGGAAGATGAAGTTTCAATAATGGAGCTTGGCAATTATATGATAGTACCTTTGTCAAATCATTTGGCAATTTGAACTTTGTTTGATGATAGGATATCTCTGTTGCTCACGTACTTTGAATTTTTTACTTAATTTCTTTATCTCTAAATCTATCTATTATAGGAACTTTCTTTGGGAGGAATGGGTTTAACTGCAGTTCCATCAGAAGTTTGGGAAGCAGGTGATATAATTAAAGTTGATCTTTCTAAGAATTCCATTGAAGAGCTGCCAATTGAGCTATCCTCATGCAGTTCCGTTCAAGTAATTGAGATTATTCTTTATTGTTTTGTTTTTGGGGGTTCCTTCACCAATCCAAGTTATTTGATCTTGATATTTTGTTAATCTTTTTTTCCCTCTGTCCTCCTTTAGTCCCTGTCTAACCAGAGAATAGCTTGTCCTGCCTATTTTGCTCTGTTTCTGCAGATCTTGATATTATCTAGGAATAAGATTAAGGAGTGGCCGGGTGAAATTTGGAAGTCCCTTACCAGTCTTTCATGTTTGAAGTTGGATTATAACCCCCTTAGACAGGTAGAAGCGTATATGTACCTTTTAAAGTAATGAACTGCTGTCTTCTCTTTGACTCTGAAAGTGCTGTGAGCAGATGCGACTTAGAGAGATTTGATGAAGCATCCCATTAATTAATTATAATGCTTAAAATTGGATTTATCGTGTGATTTATTTTTTTCTATGTTCACAATGCGTTATTACATATTGTTGGTTTAACTCTGCTTTTATATTCTTGCTGCTAGATTCCATCTGATGGATTCCAAGCAGTCAGTATGCTTGAAATTTTGGATTTGAGTGGAACTGGTGCTTCATTACCTGCAAATCCTCCATTTTCAACAATGCCCCATTTAAAGGAGCTTTATCTAAGGTACTTGAAGCAAAGCATTATCAGTGTTCATTTACTACATACTAGTCATAGATGTTCTCTGTGGACCCTTCTTAATCACTCTTTTATATTTATTATTCTTTTTGTTATACAAAATCTATTCAACTGTTTAAAGAAAAAAAAAGCACTTTCCTTCTTTTTCTATTTTGCTTCTATTGTTCTTTCATTTTCTTTTTCTTTTTTTTTTTTTTGGTGGCCAATGGAAAACTAAAAGTGGTGGAATACTTTTCAGTATCTTAGAAGCATCATTTTGGTAGTAAGTGCTAATAACCTTTTTAATTGTCTTGATTGGTTAGACGGATGCAGCTTCATGAGGTCCCATTAGATATTCTAAATCTAAAGCACATTGAGATTCTCAACTTGGGCCAAAATTCCATTGAAATGGTTCCAAAGGTAATGATTCCTTTGCTCTCCCTTGTCATCCTGTCATTTGTTACACTTCAAATGGCCCACCGCGATTATGTTAGTGACTAAGTTGCTTCATTTATCAAGTCTACCATGGAGCAACTGTACGTTGTAGAACCGGCAGTTTTCTTTTGAGGTTCTACTGGTGTCATTCACTAGTGAGGAATTGATTTATAGGTTGTTAATCTTTCATATGACATCTAGTACAAAGCTGACATTTCATCCAATATATATATATATATATATAACATGTAGTAAATTTTCAGCTGTGAATATATTAGATAAGCTGTTATCAAATATTTCCACCTCAACATCGTTAGATGATATCCACCTCTAAATAAATTTGAATTTATGATGTTTAGCGGTAAAAAGTATAGTAAGCTGCCTTATTATGTGTTATTCACATGCACATTATATTCTTTAGTGAGGCATATTCACTATGGGACAATTTGTTTATGTCTAGGCATTGTGTAGGCAACTAATGAATGCTCTAATAGACTTCTTCTATTTTAGTGGTGCAAACTATCATTTTAATTGACTATTGCCACAAGAAGAATGATTTGTTCCTCTTTTGTAATTTTTTCCCCTTGTTAGATGTACTATTGTCACTAAATTTGAAGTCTAATTGGTTTATATTTGATCACATGGCTTTATTTTTTCTAGAAGATTTATAGGGTAAATTGCTTGGACCACTCTGAAAACTTTTAAAATTGCATGAATCATTAGTGTTTCTTTTTCTTCTTTTTTGTTTCCCCTTCCAAATGTTGGTACTTAGCACCCTTGAAACAAGTGTAAGTCCTAATTTCATGGTTGACTAGGTTGCAATGTGTAATGTGAGTTAACGTGGATGATATTAGGCAATTTATTTATATATTTAATCAATTAAATTAACTAAAATGAAAAAATAAATAACTAAAAAAGCAGAAAATAAATAAGAGAAGGATATAAAATATTAAAAAAAAATGAAAATGAAAAGGGAAAAAGTAGTTTAAGGTTGTTGTCGGCCACCAAAGGTTCAGGGGTGGCTTACAATGGCCACATTTTTATTGGTGGGTTGCGGCCTACTTTTGAAAGTGGGTCTTCCAATTCATTCATGGTGGTAGGTGGATACTAAGTTTTATATGAATATGGGTTATTTTCTGAAAAATAATGCGAAATAGAGCCCATGGTAGTAACTAATTCCAATATGATATAGTGAATTCAATGTATGTTTAAATGTACTGAAGGCACATGTTAGTATGTGTACCTTTAATACATTCCATATGTATTGAAGGTGCACGTACTTTATGTGTCTTCAGTATATTTGGACATACACTGCACGCGCCTTCTTTTGTTTTCACCTATATATTTCAAACAAAATGATTAAGTTAACCAAGATATATTGTTTCTTACATTTACAAACACAAGATGCAAAACATTAAATTCTTCAATTTAATATACCATTTCCATCATTAACATTTGATGCTGAAAGGCATAAGAGCAAAAAAACTTAACGCATAGAATATACATCTACTTTATATAAAAGATGATTAAAATTAGAAATAATTTGAAATGTAATGTACTGACACAAAGACCTTGCAGCACTTTATGACGTTTGACAAAAGCTAAATTTAGATTCAAATAGAAGTATATGTGTAAAATATATACTTTGTTTATGTTAATATAATTATGTATGATTAGTACAGTGTTTATTTATTTTTTTCTACGTTGGATTAAGGTTCTGACTAAATGGGACAAAAGGAAATGCTTTCAGCTGTCTGGTGACTACGTAGACCGTAGCGGTGTCTCTTCAAAATCATGGAAGGCAACATCCTGGTAGGAGGAGCTAATTTTAACTAAGTGATGCCCTCACTCATGGAAGGTTGCGAATTGCTCGAACGCCCCTTCTAAGGGGTTAGAGGAGTCGTAAGTTCTAATTGATGTTGGAACTTAGGAGTTATGTAAGAGTTGCATCTAATCCCCGAGCTGAAAGTAACTCCGAATCTAGGGCATGTACTGTACTTAGAGCTCATGTGTCTAAGGTTTATAGAATGTTGTTAGAACCTAAACAATCGGAAGTGTTTCCTTTTGTCCTGTACTGTTAGAACCTTCACCTGGCATAGGAGAGAATAGATAAACATTGTACTAATCATACATAATCGTATTGATATAAACAAAGCACATATTTTGTACATATATTTCTATTTGAATTTAAGTTTTAACTTTTATCGAATGTCGCAATGTGTTGCAGGGTTTTGGTGTTAGTATATTATATTTTGAATGATTTTTGACTTTAATCATCTTTTAGACGAAGTGAATGTTTGTTTTGTGTGTTGAATTTTTTTGTTCTTGTGCCTTTGGCATTAGAAGTTAATGTTAGAGATGTTGTATTGGATTGAAGAGGTTGATGTCGCAATGTGTTGCAGGGTTTTGGTGTTAGTATATTATATTTTGAATGATTTTTGACTTTAATTATCTTTTAGACGAAGTGGATGTCTGTTTTATGTGTTGAATTTTTTTGTTCTTGTGCCTTTGGCATTAGAAGTTAATGTTAGGGATGTTGTATTGGATTGAAGAGTTTGATGTTTTGTATCTTGTGTTTGTAAATGTAGTAAACAATGTATCTTAAGTTAACTTAGTCATTTATTTGAAATTTGCAAGTGGAAACAAAAGGTGTGTGCATGTCTAAATGTATTAAAGGCATATACAGTACATGTGTTTTTAATACATATGGAATGTATTAAAGGTACATGTAGCAAGTGTGCCTTCTTATGTGCCTTTAGTACATTTGGACATGCACTGCATGCGTCTTCTTATTTTGCATAAGTGATAAATTTTTTATCGTAAAGGTGCAAGTGTAAAAAATGATGAGAAGTGAAGGTTTTTTTATATTATTTTTTGAAAAAGGATCCGTCTTCATATAAAACTCGGTGGATACTCACCACAGTATGGGGGTTGCATGTCCCCAATTGGGCAGCCAGCAATGTCCTTAAACTACTTGCCCCCTACTTTTTTATTTTCCCCTCATTTTCTGCCTTTTCTTTCTTTCTTTTTTCTTTTTAAATAATTTCTTCCTTTTCTTTTTTCTATTTTGATTCTTTCTTGCTTTTTTTACTGTTTTATTTTAGTTAATTTAATTGATTAAATATATGAATAAATTGCCTAGTATCCATGTTAGCTCATTTCATACTTGGTAGCTTAGTCGGCATAGGAAATGGGGCCTATGTTTGTTTTAGGGGCTTTAAGTGCTAACTTTTACAAAAATTAGAGGTTCGTGCAATTTTAAAAGTTTTCGGAGGTGGTTTATGTAATTTATCCTAAAATTTATTATTCATTATAACTAAATATAAAATTTTCCCTTGGAGGATGTAATTATTCTCTATTATAACAACTCTATTATCCACTCTGCTAACTTCTCTGTAACTTAGTCTATATATACACTCAAATGTAGTATTTTAATAGTAGTTTCTCAACATTCTTCTGCACACCCAAGTGATTACCTAGAAGTTTTATTCTTGTCTTGGTTGCATGTAGCATCTTCCTCACTTGTGCTTTTCTTTTCCCCTTTAACATTGTGTTCATCATATACTTAAACTTCAAATATAGTGGATATGTTCCCCTCAGGCATCTTCCTTGGCATTTTTTTCCTTCTTAAACACTTTTTTATTGTGAAGCTCATGAAATTCCTTCTCTGTTAATAATGTGAATCAGGGTATGGAGAATCTTACAACTCTTAGAGAGCTTGACCTTTCTGACAACAATATTTCATTGCTTCCTCCAGAATTGGTGAGACATTTTCTTTGATTCTAGTCTTGCGGCCATTGTGCCTCCCATCTCACTGGTGCTAAGAATCAAGAATTATTGTGATGGTATCATATTAATGGTCATAACTTTTTCAAATTTTCTTCAGTCTGAAAAGCAACATGATCATTTCATTAATCTCAGAAGTTTCATAAATGATTTTCACTGTAAGACGATGACTATAAATAATGATTTCGTTGCTTCTACCAATCTAGAAGCTAGTTGCTAAGTTTCTTACCCTTTGTTTGCCTTTTTTGAGCCAGAGCTTGCGTAGGCATGATAGGCATCAGAATCTTACTTCTAGAAGCAAGTCAACTGAATTCTGATAGTTTTGTATTGTTCTTGTATTATCTAGAAGAAAGTTAGAATGGCATTCTAAAGTAAAAAAGTTTTTTCTATCAGGGATTACTTGAGGCAAACCTACAGGTTCTGAGACTTGATGGAAATCCATTGAGAAGGTATTTGATCTTCTCCTTATATTTCCTACTTACTGCAACATTAATACAATCTCTGGCTACATTTTCAGAGGCACTTGGATTTTAAAGTGTCACTTTTATCCTAACCTACTACTTTGGTTATCTGAGAAAGAAGTCAACCAAACCTGAAAGTGTGCAAAAAACTACCTTTCTCTACTTGGACCTTAAATTGCTGCAACAATCTTGTAGTCTTTCATGGTGCCGAAAGTAGTGAAATTAACATAAAAAACCGAGTTGGCTGTTGGTTAATTGGTGTAGTTTATTATTCTCATGTCTAAATATGCTATTATTTGAGGGGTTGTTTTAGGGCACTCATTAAAAAAATCATTTTGTATTTATGGGGCATTTACATATGTTGGAAATGTTCAAGGGAGTGCCTCATAAATGTAATTAATTTGTTGAGCACCGCTAAATGTTAGAAAAAGTGCTAAAGTGTTCCAACTTTTGATGTTTTTTAGGAGTTCTCTCAACTTTTTAAGAAGAGCCACTTAAGTCTTCTATTACATTACTTTGAAGAGGTTGGCTAAGTAACTGAGGCCCAAACCACTTACCATGATTTGCATGAGGTCTTGAGTTTAAATACGGATACTTCTTGGGATTACATATATAGGGCAAGCTATAGTGAATTGATGCATTGGTCTTGTATGGCGGTTCATGTGTTAAGAGGTAGTTGGTCATAGTACGATTTCTTATTGACAACTCATAACTTGTGCTAACTTGATGTCCTTTGAAATATATTTCTCTTTTTATAGGCATGATTGGCCATGAAAAGTGCAAAGTACTTTGAGGCTCTAACTTTTGTCATTCTTTATTTGATTGTTGAAGCCTACAGATGTTGTAGGAAATTATAACAAGGTATTGTGTAGGCTCATTTCTAAAAATGTTGGAGGACCCAAATAAAATTATAAAAATTAGTGGTTTTGAAAAAGGAAAAAAAAGTGGAGGACTAAATTTACATCTGTCTGGCAAAAATTTTATACTTTTGTATGTCAAAATTAAAACCCAAAATATTATCCAATATGTTATGGGAGTAACACAGTTCCCTTTTTTCGGATTTCAGGTTATTACATAATAAAAAATAGAAATGATTGAATGCCCCAATGCAATCATTTATTATTTTGTGTTAAAATTTGTAAATAGGTGATCTTGCCATGGTTTGATCCATAGTTTTGAATAAGTTTTGGCAATATATGAGCTAGTATGATAATAAGAACACTTTATGAGTAGAAGAGACAAACCTAGAAACAAATCCTAACCAAAATTTTTTTCCTTACCCAAAAAAGCTTAGAGACAAAATGAAGCCACCATGACTTATAATACAAATGTGGCATGAATTGACGCTTTTATACGATGAGTTAAGGTAAATTACTCCATAGTGCCTCTTTTACTTATATTGCCTGTGTTTTATGTCACCTTATGTAATGTGTGTCAACCTATATAAATTTTAACTTTTCTTTTGTTTTAGTAAACTAATGCGTGTTTGGATGACTAAAGATCCCAAAACAAGCCTAGCAAATATTGAGAATGCAGTTTTGCCATGAGATCCCTTTATTCCAAATCTATCATCAGTTTATCTTTTGTGAAGTGTTAATTGTTTTGCTCTAAATAAAAATGATGATGGTTTTCGATCTTTTTAGGGTTTTTAAGTCATCTACGTCAACATCAAAGTGATTAAAACTATTAAGTTTCAGGTTGGAGGATAACATGGGTTGTATAGTGATTTTAAAGAAAACACTGATTGTGTAAGTGAAAAGAAATGCTGAAATATAGGTTAGATTAGAATAAATTGATATTGTGATGATTTTAATGTGAACTCGACATAAATATAGAACATGAACAATAATCCCCCGCCAGTACATATTGCCAACCCTAGTTTAAAGCCTTGAAAGATATTATTCCTTGCGGTTAATTGTAATGCTGATGCCTGCTTTCAAAGATTGGAACTTGGAATCAATATTGCAACATGATTTATCCGTCTTTTCTTTGTAGCATCCGAAGGGCAATTCTTGACAGAGGGACTAAAGCTGTCCTGAAGTATTTGAAGGAGAAACTTCCAGAACAGTAATGTGACTAGATCCTGCCATGCGTACACGTTTGAATTGTGGGTTAATTTTGTATCCAGACGTTCATCCTGATTATCTATTTCTTTTCTCACAAAGACTGAAAGACCTTTTATGTGGCGTGATTCTTTTCTGGACTGGTGCACCGTGCACCAGAAATTTAATTTTGGCCCTTGGGGCCGTTCACTAGATTTTACTAGTGAACCTGAGGATTCCAATGGCTGAAAACTTTGTGCATCGATGTAGATGGGTTTATTCGAGAGCCTTGTACCATTCAATTTGTCATTTCGTTTCTTTGTCGGTCGTTGTGCTGGAGCTGATGCTTAGACCATCGCGGAGTGGTGGTTTTGCTTCTATTTTGAATACCTACGTTTGCGATTGTCTCTAATTTGATTTCTATTTTTTCCAATCTTATCTTTGTGCTAGCTCATCAATTTTAATGTATGCTGCCTTATTTCAACATCAATCAGAGATGTAAACGAGTCTTAGTTGAAATGACATAATATCAAGCTTAAACTTGAAATCAAGTGGAAAATTTAGAGCTTGAACTTTGCCCGTGAGCTCTCCAACTCGATTCTGATGCAAAATTTTGTGCTCAGCCTTAATTAAATTTGTGATCTCATTGAGTTAAATATTATGAATCCTCACAAATTAATCTAAGTAATTTGAGCTCGAACTCAAATTTGAATATGTAGTCAATGCAAAGTTAGAGTAGATTGAAATTCAGTAAATAAAGGGAGAATTAGTTAGTAATTATCTCTATGTGAAAGTCTTGGAATACAACCTACTAAATTGGTCAACAAAATTTGAAAAAGTTGCACAGTCACAGCTGACGTCGGATAAACGTTAATAGTAACGTTTGTGGGCATTTGATTCGTGGAAATTCCTTTTTTCTGTCCTATCCATTGCAAGTGGACAACTTGCTCTCTCCCCATGAACTGATATATGCCTTAAGACTTATAATTAGGTGGTGGTGGTGGTGTGGTGTTATTTTACTTTTATTTTTTTTTTTTCAATTTTTTATAACCACATTTTATTACCTTCTACCATGTTAATCTTCTGATCCAATGTCCATGAAGTTATTTATATGTGGTCTGTTGCTACGTGGTGAAAACTGGGTATACAATTGAAGTCGATGTTTTGCGTCTCACATACGCACAAATATGCAGCCGGAAGTTACCCCCACACGGCCACACTCGCACTTTATACGTCAACTACATTTCATTAGAGGCAACAAGACAAGGAATAACCTGCCCATTTTCTGAAATTCTCATTTAAGACAGCTTTAGTGTTGAGGGGATGCACTACCACTTAAATATTAAGTAATGAAATTTTAACTATCGAGACTCTTTTAGTATAATGGTTTAAAATATATCAGAGCTTAAAAAATAATCATGCTTAGGTTAGATTAATTTTAGGATGGATGATTTCTAGGAAATTGTTGTACTAAGGGATAAAATCATTTGGTATTTCACATCAAAGTGGAAAATATCATGGTGAGAGGAATTCCAACTAGGTTTTTACAGAGCGGTATCATAATAGTCTACCAATTGGACTTTGGTGTAATGATTTGAAGTACGTCAGAATTTCGAAATTAAGTATGCTCAGATTAAGACAATCTCATGATGGGCGACTTTTTGGAAAGTTACTGCATTAAGGAATAAAACCATGTGATGTTTTATATCAAAGTGAATAATATCTCTGTGAGAAGAGTTCTAGTTAGATAAATATAGGATAGTATCAGAGCAGTCCACCAATTGGAGTGGTAGAGTCATTGCTTAATGGTAGTGGTTTTAGACTTATGTAATGAAACTAATAAGTACGTTAATTTTATAAAGGGAGTTAGATTATAATACTACTCAAATATTAGATGACGAAACTCTAATCATCGATGCAATTTTTAGTGTAATGGCTTCAAGTATTTTAGAAATTTGAAATTAAGCATATTTAAGTTAGAATAATAGCAAAATGGATCATGTCCTTAGAAGATGTTGTATTAAGGAATAAAATCATGCAATCTTTCATACCAAAACGGGCAATACCTTGGTAGAAGGAGTCTTGATTGGGTGGTTATCGTTATAGGGTATAAAGTTGATAAGATAGAAAGTATTATTAAGTATATTATTTTGTAAGTATAGGTTTTAAAGATTTAAATGGAGATCTATCTTGTCACCCACTTGGACCATCCTAAAGTTTATATCCTATAAAATCTATAATTTTTTTTAATTATTCTTTTATATAATATTAACTATTTATACCAATGTGATATTCTAATATAAAGTAATTTTATATAAATTACAATAAATGAAATCATGAGAATTTTCAATATAAACACAAAATCTGCGTAGTGTTAGTCTAAAATAGTAAATAATAAGTTACGTCTTGTTGGATAGCTACTTATATATGTTGGAAATCTAATTATATCTATAAGTGGTATTCTACAAGTGAGCACATAGAATTTATAAAGTTTATTATAAAAAGTCAGCCTATATTATACTCAGTTGACAATACATATTTCGATGAGCTTCCGTGGTGGATACGACGTTATACTTTGCAACCTATCCAATAGATGCAAATTCTGAAGTCTTAGATTTTGAAACCTATTTTTCGAATACTCATCTTGGGACTTGAGTTACAGCCTTACAGGGTTTAATATGTCATGATGTCATATAGTTTTGATGATAAGTTTTCAATCCCTTTTTTTTTAGTAATCACATCATGTTTTGAAATCTAAGACCGATCTTATAACATCGAATCTCCATTTTAGAACCCGCATGACTATACAAGTCCAAAGCTTTTGCAAGTTCTGATGATCAAATTTAAAATTTTCGCTTCAACTACACATGATGTTGTTGGTATGTATGATGTATCTTGGACCTCGGGGGATGGTTGGCCAAAGCCACGGGATCTCCACGTACAATATTGAAAAATTAAATAATTCTATGCACTTACATTTAATCAATATATTCTATAGACTATGCCATCTTCCACAATATGTTAATTCTCTCATAAAGTAGTGATTAGTTAATTGATGGACACATAACTACGTATTACGTATTATGCTATTATTTTACCTTTAATTTATTATTTTAGGTAATTATTTAGGGACCTCTTTTGAGAATTTTTGAAATGGCGTGCCAATTTTTCAGAGTTTCAAGATGGTTGGTATGATTTACTCAAATATATTCACTTAACTAATATAGAAAAACTTAAAAAACAAAAAAGTTTTAAAAAATCTCAAGAAATAAAAAAAAAATAAAGAAAATAACAAGAAAAATGAAGAAAAAAATTACTATGTGGCTGTTATTGGCTACTCAACGCCCCCCCTCCCCCTACCACAAACAAAGGTCTTAAAACACA